>APFE031002962.1:83054-99833 GCA_000404065.3 Pinus taeda | reverse complement strand
GGGAAACCTCTGTGGATGGATGCCAAGGGTCCATAGGGACCTCACCTAGCCTCCCCAACCTATCCCACACTTTCCTTCCTTCTCCATCCAATCTGCACAATCAAACCCTAATAAGTAAACAAAACACAATCACTCCACCTACTTAATGAAAAAGTATAAAAACATGTCCTTGATAATGTCAGTAGTTTAGATTCATGCATTTCCACTTGTTAAATGTAGTAGCAGCATTGGTAGAAGTATTACTCATCCTCATTGCACTATAGAGGTTAGACTAGTCAAATTAGGGTTTCCTAGGGTTACATGCTTTGATTTACTTTTAGTTCATTTTTGTCAATTAGCTTAGTCTCCTTTGAGCTAGCTTTCATCCATCATTGATAAAGCTTCCTCTGTGAGCCTATAGAAGTTTGCTTGAGCCCTAACGGACTTTTGCCAGCTGACCAAGTGACAGCTGCGACAAGAGCTAGTACTTGTGCATATAGCACCGTCGCTTCCAAGTTTGTACGAACAACCGGGTTGATAAAAGGAGAGACAGGAAGCCTCAGGAGTTGTAGCATTATTGCTACAATACTGGAGCCGACAAGATCTAGTACTTGTGCATACAGCACCGTCGCTTCCAAGTTTGTACGAACAACCGGGTTGATAAAATGAGAGACAGGAAGCCTCAGGAGTTGTAGCATTATTGCTAAAATACTGGAGCTCACCAAACAGTTTCCTCACTTCGTCGATGCTTGAAGAAAACCAACTTTTGGTGGTCTAAAAGCTTTTCAGTTGGGAGGCTGTGATCCGAATTAGATCCATAAATGACTGTCATAGAACCGTGACTAAAAAAGTTCGAACAAATCCTTAAAGAATCCAAACCACAGTCAAAAACACCCTGAACCAGTGGCCATGGAAGCCGGCATGGAACAACGAAGACCTCGGTCAAAGCGCGCTGACCGAGGCCCACGAAGACTGCGCAGGAGGTCAAAATAGCCCTTGGGAGCCCCGGATCGGGAAAAGGAGCTGGTTTTCGATGCACACTAGGAAAAAAGGGCTGAAATGGAAAGCCTTAAGCACTCGGTCACGTTGGGAGCAAGAGAACCGCGGGCAGAAAAAGGTAAAAAGCGCCAACGTACGACGGTGGGATCCACGGCCTGGAAACCAGTGGTTTGATCGGGACGCCCGTGAATGGTAAGTGGTTTTGGAGAAAGCGGAGCGATCACAATCAGCGATCGATGCGTGGCAGCGGAGGAGAGAGAAAAACCACCGCGATTGCATGTTATCGGTCGAGCAAGTCAACCACGCTCGACATGCGAATGACATTGGATCTAGAGGAGCCTAGATCGGATGGCTGAGATTGCACCCGATAGACAGAGTGGAATTGACAGGGGATTAAGCCGCGATTTAAGAGGATTTGGAATCTGTTGACTGCCATGGTGGAGAAAGCAACGAATCGAAAAGCGGGCTGGCACAGTTCCGATGGAGACACATGGATACTTCCTGAGCATTATGCTGACGCTGAACAGGGAACGCCAAGCACAATTGCAGAAGGCGAATAACCGCAAGCGGGTGAGGAACCGAGCAGGCATAGGACCGAATGATTAAAGCCACGAATAGAAAGACAGTCAAGGGAGAAGAGAGATTTAGATCGAAGAGTCCAAGCGACCAAGAGAGATAGTGAACAGTGAACCCTCAGAGGAGGACTGAGCACAAAGAGCAGTAAAGCCAAGTGGAGGAGACAGAGGGCCGAGCTGACCACAAGCAGCATCAAGCACCAAAGAGCTTGAAGAATCAAGCCTTCCCATAGAGGAATCTATCCGGATTGAGCATCACAGTTGGCTCTTTCCACTATAGACCGAGAGTCGCAGAGCAGGTAGGAAGAATAAGAGTCTGTGTACTCCAAGTGGCTTGGGAAATCCAAGAACCACCCTGCCAAGCAAAATCTGCTTCAGGAGAACTTTTATTGAGTCCCTGCATTTGTAATTCTCTACTTAAAGGCACAATAAAACAAGGCCACCATTGACGCTGGACCAGAGACGTAGCCCTGGAGACTAGGGTGAACTCCTTATTAAAAACTCTTTTTGTCTAGTATTGCTTACTGTATTTCTCTGTTGTCTTTCCATTCAAAATGTCTGTGTATTAGCAATTTGATCGATCCGTTGTTTCAATCACACAGAACACACACCATCACATGAGTCTGTAATACCTTTGTTTATTAAATCTTTAGCTGAGGTCACTCATAGGGTGATTATCAGATCATTGCTCCTTCACTGACAATTAACAATGCTTCAGATTTAGCAAGTGCACTAGTGATTAGCAATGGAGTTTCATATTTTTCCTGTGGGTTAGAGGATAATGGTATTCTTGTTGCTGTCTCTGCGCGTTCAACATTTTTGGTGGCCTCCCCTAGTGTGTCTCATATGGTTGACTCCCATGCAGTGTCTGATAATAGTTTTGATTCTCATGGTTTAGTCAATGTAGAAGGGTCCCCATTCGACCCATTTGCCGATGTTGATGATTGCTTCAGAAATGGATTGAATTATGCTCTCTTAAATCTTAACCCATCCATTTCCCCTTCGTCTGCTTCCCGGTCATCTTATTCCCAATCCAGTTGTTTCCTTCCCCATTCTAACCACCTCCCTCTTGTCCCTGTCCCTTGTCAATCCCTTTTTTAAAATATTTTGAATCCAAAACCCAATAATAATAATAATTGTAATTTTAATAGCCCTAAGGGATAGTTTAGTTGGTTGATTTCATGTTGCTAAGTACCTCATTTATCAGGAGGTTGCGGGGTCAAATCTCCTTTATGCCCTTGGGGTTAGGCTTTGCTAGTTTAGCCGACAGGTAGATCCCATTGGGTTGATCTACCTGGATCTTCTCGTGGATGTAGCGGCCACTCAGTATCCGTGAACAACTTTAAAATAAATAATTTTATTTTAATATTAAGAATAATAATAGTTGTGTGTTTGATAGAAATTCTGATAAATATATTAATTTCTTCTCTAATGATAGGCATGATTTATACCAACTTAATAATAATATTTTTTATTCTAATCACATTAATAACAATAATATTAATAATTCTCCTATGCTCCCCGCTTCTAATAATAAGAGGGTGATTAATCTTTCTAAATTTTCTTTTAATTCCTCGTGACTCTTTTTCTCTTTTAGAAAAAGTGCTTAATTTCGCCCTTTCTCCAAGAAGAATCTCGGTGGAGGACATTATTTGTAGCATAGAATTTGGCATTAAGGAGGTAGTTGATAATTTGAAAGATTCCATTAGGTAATATTGTGTGGTGGTTCTTAGTAAGGAAAAACCTCCTAAAAGTAATATTAGCAAAGCTGAATTTGAAGCCCTTAAGTCCCTTAACAAGAACCTCGACATTGTTATTCTAAAAGTAGATAAAGGTGGTGCAATGGTTATCATGGACAGAGATGATTATAGAAGAAAGATGTTAGACCATTTATGTAATAACGGGAGCTGCAGGAAGCTGTAGAAAAACCCCATTAAAAAATTCTCTAAAGTTGTGGCTGCGACTGTTAAATCTAGTAGCACTGTGAGCTCCATTATCCATAAGCTTATTGAGAGCAACCCTATTACGCCTAGGATTTATGGGCTTCCCAAGATTCATAAATAAGGGGCTCCCCTTAGATCCATTGTTAATACAATTGGTGGACCTACTTATCTCCTAGAAAAGTATTTAGCTCATAAACTTAAGCTTCTTGTTGGGCTTTCAGATTCGTTTGTGAAGGATTCCTCCTCTTTTGTCAATGAGTTGAAGGGGTTAAATTTTGAACCAAATGACACCCTTGTCATATTTGATGTGGTCTCAATTTACACGAATATCCCTATTAATGAGGTTGTTGAGGTGATTAATCATGTCACAGACCCAAATACGGCCAAATTAGTGGAGATCTACCTTACCTCTACCTTTTTTAGCTTTGAAGGTGAGTTCTATGAGCAAACATGCGAGGTTGTTATGGGTTCCCTCCTCTCCCTTGTAGTTGCCAACCCAAGTTATGGAATATTTCGAATCCAAAGGCTTGGCTTCTACTCCTTTCAAGCCTAAGCTTTGGAAGAGACTTGTGAATGGTACCTTCATCAGCTAACCTCATTGTTGTGATAAATTAGAGTTTTTCGTCCAATACCTTAATATTCAATCTAGCTCCATTAAGTTAACGATGGAGACCAAAATTAATGGTAGTCTTCCTTTCCTTGACATCCTTATCTCCAAGAAAGATGATGGCTCTTTCTCTCACCAAATATTTCAGAAGAAAACCCACATAGAGCGGTATCTTCACAATAACTCCCATCATTTCCCGACTCAAAATGTTGGTGTTCTTAACACTTTGGCCACTTAGGCTACCAAGGTTTCAAATGATGAACATTTGGAAAAAGAGAAAATCCATCTCCTTAAAGTATTTGAGAATAATGGTTATAGTAAACTCCAAGGTTTTAAAGATTTTTTAAATGCGAGTAAAGGACCAAAACCTAGGATAGTTCCTAGTGATTTGATTGGCAATGTTCAACTTCCCTTTATCCAGAGTACTACTGACAAATTGCTAGTATTCTAAGGAAGCATAAGATCGCTTTGACCTTTAGACCCTTGAACACCATTCATAGTTTCCTCAGATCCGTTAAAGATCCTCTAGATCTTAGGAACATGAAAGGTGTCTATTTGATCCCATGTTACTGTGGGACCCCATACATTGGGAAAACATGTCAATCTATAAATCTGAGACTTCAAGAGCATGTTGTTGATATAAGGCACTGTAGGGAGCGGTACTTAGCTTTAATTGAGCATGCTTGGAAGACAAATCATCATATTTGTTTGGAAGAAGCTCAGGTCATTGCAAAGATTGATCATTTCCATCACCGCAAGTTTAGGGAGGCCATTGAAATCGAGAAAAAGTCTCATTCGCTGAATAGGGATGACGGGTAGAAAATTAGCAGTTGTTGGATCCCATCTATTTTTTCCTATATTTATTCCTTCTCCTTCATCTTTTCCCCTTTGTTTTGTTATCTCTCCTCCTCCTTTCTCTTCTTTTATTTTATTTTATTTCTTATTTATTTATTTTCTCTCTCTTTTAATTCTCTTATTTAGTTTCTCTTATTTGTATTTTCATTCACTTCTCTATACTAAAGTTAGATTATTTAATTAAGATAATGTTATGTTTATTGATTTTACATTAATTATAAATTTGTGATTTCTTTTATTTATGTATTTTATTTATTTTTATTAAATTTTATATATTTATTTATTTAATAATTTTTAAGAAAATTATTTCCCTTAATTATAATAATTGTTGACTTTTTTCAATCATCATTCTATTATAATTTACTTCTATTAATAATAAATATAGAAAATAATAATATTTTATTAATTAAGTATTTAAGCAATTCTTTCCCTATTTGACAATATTAACAGTTTCTCATTAAATAATATTTTTAACAATATTTTATTTAACTCAATAATCTAGTCTAAATTATCTAACATTCATTTTAATCATTTTTCTCCAACGTTCATTTTCGGACCGTTGTGCATCTCTATAGTATATATCAACTTGTACGATCAATCATTCATCATAGTCTTGATGATGAACCATACTTAGTGGTTCGAAAGGCATTGACCTATTAATCTGAAATGTCATTTACAAGAAGAATAGTCCTGATAAACACTCTTCAATTGTTCTATTTTTTCTTTAAACCACTCCATTTTCTTGAGGATTATAGGGAACTATGAGCTCCCTCTTAATACCCGCTTCAACCATTAACAACAATGTTTGGAGTTTACCATATGGGCTTACAAAACATTAGGGTTTGAGCTCACCTAGGGTCTAAACAATGTTTGGAATTTTACTCCATCATTCATTAGGGAAATATTTTGGCTTTTACTATGGGTAATTTGTGGAATTTTCCTAACCTTGAAATTTAGCATGTGGGTTTATTTTCAATATGAGTCTTATTTTCACATGGGATTTAAATATTATAATAATCGTGGAATATAAATATTTATGTATAATTAAAGGATTAAAGTTTATTTGAAGTAAATACATGTTAAGTAAATTATTTGGTTGGAGGGTCAACAAAAAGTTTGGAGTTTTACTTAATCATCTAAACATTTTGGCTTTTACTATGGGCAACTTGTGGAATTTTCATGATGTGAGATGAAGCATTCCACCGCTTGGAATTTAACATGTGAGTTTTGTTCCCACATGAGTTTGTTTGCACATGGGATTTAAATATCATAATAGTGATAGAATATAAATATTTATGTGGAATTAATGGGCTAAAGTTTATTTTGAATTGTAGTTATGTAAATACATGTAAAGTAAGTTAATTGGAGGTAGTAGATGGCATGACATGGCTAGATGACTTTGGTGTTGACATGGCACCACCCCTAAGGTGACATATGACCCGGGATGCCACATCATCTGCTACACTATAGTTACTTAATGATGCTAACATGGCACCAAGAGTGAAAATTTTAAAATGACCATATTTAAACTATCCAAACTTGGATTTTAATAAAGTTTTTATCGTTGTAAAACTCTTTATTAGCAAAAGATGGTAACTACCTTTGAAGAAAGTTTTGAATTAAATTTTAAAAAGATAAAATTTGATACCTCATACCCTCAATAGGATATAAAGGGAATTGAGTTTATGACACTATAATACATAACTAATGATTATAAAATTAATTAATTAATAATAAACTAATTACCCCATACAAATAATCTACAATTACTTCATAGAAATCATGTATACCACATAATGAATCCATTGTTGGAAATATTGTGTAAGATCCCAAATTGCTAAGTAATCAACAAATCTGGAATATTTTAGTGTTCTAAATGAAATACTGACAAGCCAAACATCAAACACAAGGGATCTAAACAAATGCAACCTTTATTTATATTATTAACTAAAGAAAATAGTACATGCCCATACAAAAATATTGGAGCCCTTGCAATGACATGCACAACTGCTCATCAAAAAAGAAAACAAAAGACTGAAGCACAATTGTGGACCCTGAACAGACTAGTAGACAAATCACACCCATAGGGTTTTTTTCCCTAGGATCAAACTGGAACTAGCCACACCAAGTTCTCAAGGAAACACAATAAGATAGACAAACAAGAGATGCTCCAAATGCCTAGCTCCTATCCCCTTTTATAGTATTGATGGACTCTCTAGAAACCTTATTTTATTATTTCCCTCGAAAACTGAAGGAAAATACCATGGTAAATATCATGGGCAGATTCCATCCATTTTGACCATATTAAGAAAGGGAATATTACAAATCCTCTCGCCCAAAGATTGCTTGCCCTCAAGCAATCCATTTCTATAAAAAAAAAAAAAAAAAAAAAAAACATTTGTATTTTGATACCAGGATCCCATACAAACTAGTGTGTTATTCCACGAGCCCATGCCAAATGATCATGAATGGATCCTTTGATACTCGGTGTTATGCTCCTATACCAATAGGTGTCATATTTCATGATTTGCATTGGTAGGCTCTGTAATATGTTCATACCTTTTCTGGTTGCAAAGGTTTTCCATATTGTCAAAAAATCAAAAATTAAGAAATGTAAAGAGGGTATGCCCTAAAAGAAAAATCAAAGGGAAAAAAGAATGAAATGGTTAAGAAAATAAAATAAATGAACCATAATCAGATAGACCAGGAAAGTGGACAAGTTCAAAGTGCCACTACTATTCCATTGTTTGAAAGGACCTGACGGTGTGCAGCCTACTGATTCATGCCACCATTGATGAATGGCCAAACAACTTAATCTTTGCTAGTTCATGTTTCAATTTACTGGTTTTAGAGATAGAGAATAAGATCTGTCCAAACTGTTCAATCTTGGCAGATAAATAGATAGGTAGAGAAACAAAGGAGCTCAACAATTTAATCTGAGCCCTTGGAAGAAATAAGTGTAGATTTAGATAGGCCTACAATGTAAAGAAAAGAAAAGGTGATGAGGGTTTGCCAGTTTAAATGCACCCAAAGAAAAAAGAAGAAAAAATGTTAGGCAAAGTAGGCTGGGTAGGCAGTTTTGGTGTTACACAGGCATACTTGTGATTAATTTTGTCTCTCAAGATGTTCATCTTACTGATATCACAAGTACCATGGCAGATGTTATTACTACCTCCCCTTCATGCCTCTCCCCCAAGTCACTTACTAATTTTTCTTAAAGGTATTGAGATCTGCATAATATCCTTAAAACCAATTTTTCATCAGACGCCTAAGTGAAGCTCCATTTACTTAGAAAAAATAGCCACATTTCTTGTGTAAAAAATCCTTTTTCTTCCCTTTGGCCTGAGTTTTTATGTAAAAATTCCAAAACATTATGCTTAGCGCTATCATTTACATTTCTTTCATATTAACCCCAACTATACTATATAACTCCCATATATAAACCCAAATCCCGTAATATGTATATATGTACAAAATCCCGCAATATTTAATATCCCCGCCTGTGGTTGAAATATAACCATATATACATTTGTCTGTCAGGGATTAACAAGGTTAATTGAAACTTGTTAATAACCTTTTTCCACACTCGAAGGATTAATTAACCCACGTTAATTAATAACTTGATCACCCTGATTACCAATAAGAACCCGCCCGATATCATTAATTAACGTTAATATGACCGGGCCCCTGCGCATTAACCATTCCCCATCTCTAAAAAGCGCCAATCGTCCGATCCACACCCTCACATCTGACGGTTGTTATTGATATAGCGACCCCCTTCACCGCTGAACTTTACCGCCTGGGGAAAGGGTGGTATTGCGCTTGTACCATGGATGCATGTCAAACGCCCGCGGTGATCGCTTACCCCCGTCCAAAACCTCCCTAGCCCAAAAGCGGTGCGAGCAAAACAGCATACCGCCCTCCCGCTGACCCTTCGCTGACATCACCACCACGTCACTGCCACGTCACCATCCACCCTTCCGCTAAACGACAAGACGTCACATCCCGATGACGTCATCCGATCAAAAACACCAAAGAGCCCCGCGAAAGCCAAATTTTGTTAAAAACTCCATTAAGTGTCATTTTCACCATTTTTCACTGCGAGCACTGCTGCATGCGAATTACATTTGGTTGATTGCAAATCAAGTACAAGTCCGCCACACGGCCAACACTCCAGCATCTTGCTCCACAGTTCGTTGGTCAACCTGCAGTTGCACTGTTTTCCTCTGTATACCCAGGTATCTTTCAAGCTGCCACAACAAACAGGAGCTGGTACACCCTCTGCTGGAACTTCTCATCAGCCTGCACAAGAGGTCAGCACACCAGTTATAGGGACGACAAAGGGCAAGGAAATGGTGGACACAGAACAACCTGAAATGGCAGATCAGCAGGGGAAAATTCCTCCTGTTCAAACCAAAGCGGCAGAGATTCCTGCATTGCAGACTCCTCTAAACAAGGAAAAGGGTAAGAAGAGAGACAGGGAAGAGGGCACACCTATCAGCGGGCCTTTAAAGCAACCAACGGCAAAAAGGCAGAGATTGAACCCTCTATCAGAAGATGAATTTATTGAAGAAACCACAGGCAATCTTCAAGGGGAGAAGATAGTCAGTCAGGAAACATCCCCGGTAGTGGAAACATCAACTAGCTCGCATAGGCAGGAGCTAGAGAGGTAGCATAGTGTGGAAGTTTCATCCACGATGCCTCAAAGAAAGGAGGCCTATGATATCAAAAGAACATTTACAGAGATAAAAGCAAGGAACGACCCACTCAGGGTACAACTTTACAACCAATATCTTAAGATGGCCCCCACTAACCAGCAAAGGTTAATGTCTTCATATGACATTAAAGAGGGTAAAATGATTATGAGTTACTTTAAGCCCAAGGTGCAACAGCCACAGTTAGCAGCTGACTATATCAGGACAAATCTAGAGGTCTTGGCCAAGGAAATTCATCCTATGGACCAGATTGAGCTGCATAAACAAACTGGAGAGATGGTCTACTCCACAATGGCAGATAAAGCGATGTTAGCTCACAAATTGCAAAACTCATTAAACAACACCTCTGCTCAGCTAGATTTAGAGAAAGCCTCTTCTCTAGCCAAGGACAACATGATAAAACCTTTGGAGGATATCATTATTGAGCTGGGACATGATCCCAAAGATGCCAAAGGCATTAAGGCACTAATGAAGAAGAAAGAAGAAGACATTGCTGCCCTTAGAAAACAGTTGAAAATGCCTCTTACCATGCATCCACAGACTGTGGAAGTTGTGCAACAGAAGTCAGAAGAAGACATGATGGACCTACTTATGAGGCTTAATGAAAGATTGAGTGAGACAGAGTAGGCATTGGAGAAAGCTCTAAAGGAAAAGCAGGGAGATTCTAACTCCCAGCCACCTGAAGTAGTCCCAACAGTCACTGCTGCCCCCTCCACACTTGCAACAGCACTGCCTCCCACTGTTCCTGCATCCACAGCACAAATAACTACAGGTACATCAGCAACAACAACAACAACAGCACCAGGCAGCAGCACTACCATGACCACAGAGGAATTAATTAAAGCCATGGAGGAATTAAAACTCCAAGTATCTGAATTGAAATTGGTCAAGGAACAATTGGAAAAACTAGAAAAAATCTATGACAAATCCAAGATGACTGTGGCAGAAAAGACAAGGGAGGTTAAGGCATTAGAGAACAAGGTGAGAGCATTGGAAAAGGATCTCTCTTTAGATAAGCCTTTGGGAGAAATCAAAGGCATTTTGTGGGCCAATATCAATCAATCCCTTAGCAATGAGTGGAGATCTACCCAAGTTATTTATGAGCAGATTGACTTGATAGCAGCAGCCCAAGTGGAGATTCAAAAGACAAGAAATTTATTGGGACAGATGTCTGAACAAGCTAACAGGCTAATATATTTTTTGAACACCAAGACCAGTGAAGAACTGGAGGCACTGCAAATCAGAGATAGGATAGGCACCATTCTGCATATCAAGAAAGTTCTAACCATGAGAACACTAATTCAAAACTTGGAAAGGAGATGCCAGGACATGCAGGTGGAGATTGATTCTTTCACAGAAAGATTTACAGTTTTGCATAAAAAGGGTTTTCCAAATCCGTTGGGAAGTAATGAACGCCTGATGAGACATGTAGAGTACATGCGGAAGTTGAATAAATATGTTCCTGATCAAGTTAATGCATCATCAAGTACTTCAGTAGAGAAGGCACTCCCATCTAGCCAAGCCCTTTATGACAAATTGGAGAATTTATGTTACATTGAGCATGAGATGAAACATCTGTTCACCATCCCACCTAATTTCTTCAAGTACAAAGAGACTGATGAGACTTTAAGAAAGTTGCAGAGACATAAACTACCAGAATCAGGCTGGTGGCAAGATATTTTAGGAATCTTATGAACTTATCCTTCTTATCTTTGGTATCTTGGGTGAATTCAAAGTTTTGTACCATGTTGCAGAGAAAAGGAATAAATGAGGGTCAGATTAATAAAGGCATATCAAATTAGAATTAAAGATACCCGAACAGGCCGCAACAACCAGCACAAAGTATCAGCGGAATACAGCTGTAGACTGATTCACAGAACCTACCTCTAGCACATCTAACCAACACAGAGCAACCAACACAACATCATTTATTTCTTCCCTATTTTCAAGACTACGTGTCTCTATATCTTGTAAAAACAATAACTCATCACTAGATATTATCTCTGTTAGATATTTTGTAAACATATTTTGTATAAATACCTCCCCATTCGAAGTATTTGGGGTTGGTGATACATTTCTTAGACTGCGCTGTAATACTGGAATTTTCTAAATACAAAAGTTGTTGGAATCCATTGTTGATGGACTCTCTGGATGCGGAATTGATAACAGAGGACTTGTTACAGTATTCTTCAATCAAAACTATGGATCAATGAGTACCCTTATATCTCTTGTTTAATAGTTTTCTTGTTTATTATGTCATCTATGTTTCATGGTCTGAATAATAAAGAGAAAGATTAACTCAGAATTTGTTTAATTGCACTCTGTTTTCAGTCTTTGTTATTCTTTGTGTTTTCTTCAGAATTAAGCATAAATAGTGAATTCTTAATTGCTCCTGTTTCCCTTGATTCTATCATTTTGACTATTTTCTAAGGAATTCTTAATTTCTTCTTAGTAGTAATCATTCACTTTCCTTCTGTCTATGGGATGTAGGATTCTTAATTGCCCTTCATCCATTGGATTCCATTCCATCTAATTCCAACCTTTAAATTGTTCCATGTTTGATTACCTTTCTCTTTAGTGCCATCCTCTGTTAAGAAACCGTATCCAACAATCCATCCTCATAGACTCCATTAGCCCAATGGACTGAACTTCTCAGTCTTACACCTCTATTCTACTGAATCTCACCATCCAACAATCAAACAAAACACCTGAACATCATAACTAGCCTAACATCTTTCAAAACAAAGTTAAATGATAAAGAGAGAGCCCTCTCTAGATGCAGATTGGCTAGAACCTGTGTCTAAAATATTGGTTTGTGGTTACCTCGGTTGTATTCCCTTTCTTAGAAATTTCTTAGGGAACAACCTGAGTGATAACATCATTGGTGACTCCACTGGGGACTCTAAATGTTATTTGTTACTGTTCTCCATTTTATAAGCTACAGACAGAGCCTAAAAGTTAGCCAGTTAGCTTTTGAAATGCCTTTGTTTTACAATGGAAGAAGTAAATAAATGCTGCTTCAGTCTATCTCTGATCTGGTTTACAGATTGGACAGTTGGTTTCAAATATGTGATTAGTTCTTGGTTTATAAATCTTTAAGAAAGTTCACAATTTTCATATCTGAGGTCTCTTAAAGAAACAGTTAAAGTTGTAGCGTCAATCCCATTAGTAGAAAAATCAATTATACACCTAAAAGCCTGGCTTCAGAAAGGATCCGTTACACCAGATCACACCCTGATCCAAATCCACCACCTGTGTTTGATAATCCTAATCTGATTCCTAAAATTTTTAGAAGACAAGAAAGCCAGAAAATTATGCTATTTCTCGGCCTCTATCCAGGTCAAAATATTGTCCTCTGAAGCTAATTCACCTTGAGGATCAACCTTCTGCTAATTAGTTTGAAAATCCTTCATTTGAGACCTGTTCTGAATCTAGATTAATCCACACAGTTCAAGATCCAGTATTCATTGAAAATATGCAGCTGGGAGTTGTCACTCCGCATCTTAATAAACACTTGCAGAGCTCTGTCCAACCTGAGCTTACCTTTGAACAAACACCAAATCCTCCTGTGATTACTTCCCCTTCTACAAGTTATCCATCAACACCTCACACTTCCTAACATCAAGTTACCCCTTCAACTCTTCCATCCACTGTTCATATCCCTGTTGTTGTCCCTACTGCACCAGTTCTCACACATATCCATGTTAACATGGAAAACATATATTCTCCTTTGAACTTACCTGCCAATCTAGGGGCTATGCCCCAGGACTATCAAAGCAAAATCACTCCTTTTGATGGCACAGGATCATACACAGCTCAACAACATACTAAGAAAATGACAGATTATTTTGAAATATATGAGGTTGATGATAATGATGTTAGAATGAGAATTTTGTCTAAAGTTTGACTGGAGATGTTAGAACCTGGTTTAGAGCCCTCCCTACAAACAATATCAATGATCCCCAAGCTCTTTATCAGACCTTCTTGAACAGATGGGAAAAGAAGAAAGATCCTCTGCACATTCTATTAGAATATGAAGGCTTGAAAAGAGGTGCACAAGAAACTGTCCAAGATTACTACACCAGATTCAATAATGTTTACAACGCTATTCCCCAAAATCTTAGACCTCCTCCTGATTTAGCTCTGATTAAATTCCCGGATGCATTTGACTCTGATATGGCATATTAACTTAGAGAGAGAGCTCCTCGCGACTTAGAATAAATGCAGAGCATAGCTGTTAGTGTTGAAGCTAACCTGATTTCTAAACGAAATCGGGCGAGAACTGAAAGAAGAACAACTTTCAAAGAGGAACCCTCTGCCTTTGAACAAAAATTAGATGCTATCATTAAAGGAATGGACAAACTTGGGGATAGAGTAGAAACCATTGAGAGGAAGTCCTCTTGGGATGGCCAACCTAGCAACACTGCAAGAAATCCAAACATCAGAAAAAATCAAAACCCTAACATTGCAAAGTCTCGACCTGACCAAAATATTAGGCCCCCATTCCAGGAAAATTTTGCTGAAGCCTCAACTTTTGAGGAACCACCGGAAGACACTCTAATCAATTTAATGAGCCTCAACAATGAACAACAGGTTTTCTTAACCCGAGAAGACCAAGAAGCTCACACTCTTGAAACATTCCAAACACAGTCAGGTGAGTCATTTGATTTTAGGGAGGGATATGACACAACAACCTATGAAGTCCACAAAAAATACAATCTGAGAAATAGAAGAATAGATGTCCCTGAAATCAATAAACGGAAGGGTGCCAAGCAGCCTAACAAAAGTAAAATCAATAAACCCCCTGTACAAACCCCTCCTGGAACCAGTCCTAACCCAAAAGATCCAATAGTTGAAGATATATCAGATGAACAACAAATTGACAGACAACCCTCCACTTCCATTCCTTCTAAAGGAGATGTGGAAGAACCTTCATAATGTGATCTAAAAATAACCTCAGCAAATAATACCACTCCTGATATAGAGAAAAACACAGAAAATCTAGCAGAACAAGAGAATCCTACTGGCTGAAATACAAAAATCCAAAGTGAAAAACCTTTCAATCTTGAGACAAGAATAGGCAAACTAAAGATAGCCATTCCATTGTTAGAATTGGCTAAACATGATGTCTATAGAAGTCAAATCAGTAGATCACCTCAAATTTCTATGAACCAAGATTAAGTGAATGTCTTTGATGAGCAGCCTGAATTAAATTTTGGCCCTGAGGTGAATGGAAAACTAGTAGACAGAGGTGTTCCTCCTTTCTATATAAGTTTAAGCATACATGACAAAATACTCCATAATGCCATGTTTGATTCTGGCGCTTCTCACAACTTAATGCCTAAGTCTGTAATGGAGAAGTTGGAGCTAGATATAACCAGACCATACAAAGACTTATTCTCTTTTGATTCAAGCCAGGTCAGGTGTCTAGGAATGATCAAAGATCTATGTGTGTCATTAGTTCAATAGCCTGCTAAAACAATTTTAAGGGATGTAGTGGTAGCTGACATTCCACCCAAATATGGCATGCTATTATCTAGGTCTTGGGGTGCAAAGCTTCAAGGGTCATTACAATTGGATATGTCCTATGCTACTATTTCTGTATTTGGTCAACCAAAGAAGTTATATAGAGAGACTTTAATGAAGTATGTGGTAAGTAGTCAAGAGAAACCCCAGAATTTCCCTATCTACTCCATACACTCTGATTTAGACTCCTTCATTCTCTTTAATGTTGAAACAAATCCCCCAGCTGAGGTCAAAGTTTTAACACTTGAACAAGCATAAATTTAAAATAAAAACTCTAGTGCTCACATTCAAGAAATTTCCGAGAATAACGATACATCAGACGACCAAGAGAAACCAACTGAAAATAAAGAAATGTATCTGCCCATAAAGCAAATCATTCAGACCCCTGATACTGACTATGACCATGAAACACTTTGGTATTTAGAGTTTGATGGTTCAGTTAACAAATTAGGAGCAGGAGCTGGAATTTGAGTGCACAATCTAGAGAATGACTATGTTGAGGGTCATGCTTATAGGTTAAACTTTAAATGCAACAATAACATGGCTGAATATAAAGCTCTGCTGCTAGGACTTAAACTGCTCAAAAGTTTAGGGGCAAACAAGATATCAGTTTTGGGAGACTCTGATTTAGTAATTCAACAAAAAAAGGAAACTTCCTCACAATTGATCCCAGACTAAGAGCCTATAGAGGAACAACAGTTGACATCCTCAACGCATTCCTTGAAACACAGCTTGCTAAAGTCCCAAGGAAGCAGAATTTTCATGCTCACACCTTGGCAACAGTCGCTGCCACTTGTAAATTACGGTTTGAACCTAATCATCAGTTCACAACTGAGATTAGATATAGGCCAGCAATACCTGATAACGTAAAAAATTGGCAAGTATTCGATAATGATATCCAGATCAACAATTTTTTAAATCTAGAGGAAGAATTTTCCAGCACTAATATAGACCTTGACACTGTCAATGAGTTTGATCAAACAGAAAAAATACAAATAGATATTTCAGCAGAACATGCAATTCAGAGGCTTCACCCAACAAAATTCACCAAGCAAGAAATACAATTTCTTAAAGAGATAGATATTGATGAGATGGTAGAAGGAGAAGATGAAGTTATTGAATTGAAAGATAATTGTTTACCCAAAGGATTAACTCCCCTAGAGGATTTCTTTGATTCTAATGATATCCCAAAGAAGCCTAAAATGCAACCTATAAAAGCTGACATTGAAGATTGCAATATAGGGACTGAGGAAAATACAAAAATGATAAAATTGTCCAAAACCTTGCCCCCTAATCAAAAGCTTAAATATGTTGAACTGTTCAAAGAATTCCAGGATGTTTTTGCCTGGAGCTATGAAGATCTCAAATCTTATGATACCTCTGTCATTCAACATACTATAACCCTTAAATAAAATCAGAAGCCATTCAAACAAAAACTAAGAAGAATTAACCCTATACTTCTTCCCCTAATTGAAAAGGAAATCAAATATGAGGCAGGAATAATTTCTCCTATCAGATTTTCAAAATGGGTGTCCAATCTAGTACCCACTAGGAAGAAAACATGGGAAATTAGATTGTGT
>APFE031002962.1:57608-78619 GCA_000404065.3 Pinus taeda | reverse complement strand
TCCCCTCATGCTGGAGGAGGAATATCATTAGTTAGAAGAATAACTCTATATATAGCTAGAGCAACAATGTAAAAAAGGTTGGATATTTATGCAAAAAAACAGAGTTATATTGGCCTGTGTATAAAGTTTTTTTACAGTAATAGAAAGACTGTTTATTCTTCCCAAGATTCATAATTTGTTAAAATGCTCAAGATGTTTGTGGTTCTGTTTGATCTTTTATGTTTTATAGCTTGATAAGTATACAATCACTTTAAATTCACCTAGTGCTCAGACTTCCTGTGTATACTTATAAGTTGAGGTTCTTGTCCTTCATGTTCTACAGCTCTTTAGGTACACAATCACTCTGAATTCACCTAGTGCTCAGACTTCCTGTGTGTACTTACGAGTTGATGGTTATTTGATGAATGTCTTGAATGTTTAAACATTACATGCCTTGGCTTCTATGAATGAGCAGTTGATAGTTTACTAGAAGATGTTTGACTCCATGAGCCCAATGGAAGAAATGTTATGCTGTCTGTCCAACCAGCAAGTTTACTAAATTTTCATTTCAAGAGTTAGCCCTATTTATGCTTAAAGATAAATCAATAGTTTATTTTGAGAGAGCCCTCTCAGGTTAGGGAGGCTAATCCCTAGCTAAAAGTCTGGTCTGAAACAGTTACATAAGGTCTTACTGATTAGCAGCCATCAGTACAGGTTTTGTGATAACACAATGGTCGGATGCTCAAGCATTACTTTGATCCAGTTGTCTGATATATTTTGCTTTAACCTGTACATACTTTATATTTGAGAATGTCCCAACTTGGATTGGATGGTAACTTGCTGAAGTTGAAGCCCGAAGAGAAGGCACTAATGTTCATAAAGTACAACTGTCATACATATAATAAAGCAACCAACAGAAGGAGGTTTCAGAGCCACAATCAAAAGTTATGGAGAAGGCTATCTGACCTGTTGTTCTTGACTTTCCACCAGGGAAAGCCATCCCCAAGTGGAGCCACTGTTATGCTCCTATACCAATAGGTGTCATATTTCATGATTGGCATTGGTAGGCTCTGTAATATGTTCATACCTTTTATGGTTGCAAAGGTTTTCCATATTGTCAAAAAATCAAAAATTAAGAAATGTAAAGAGGGTATGCCCTAAAAGAAAAATCAAAGGGCAAAAAGAATGAAATGGTCAAGAAAATAAAAGAAATGAACCTCAATCAGATAGACTAGGAAAGTGGACAAGTTCAAAGTGCCACTACTATTCCATTGTTTGCAAGGACATAACAGTGTGCAACTTTCTGATTCATGCCACCATTGATGAATGGCCAAATAACTTAATCTTGGCTAGTTCATGTTTCAATTATTGGTTTTAGAGATAGAGAATAAGATCTGTCCAAACTGTTCAATCTTGGCAGATAAATAGATAGGTAGAGAAACAAAGGAGCTCAACAGTTTAATCTGAGCCCTTGGAAGAAATAAGTGTAGATTTAGATAGGCCTACAATGCAAAGAAAAGAAAAGGTGATGAGGGTTTGCCAGTTTAAAATGCACCCAAAGCAAAAAGAAGAAAAAATGTTAGGCAAAGTAGGTTGGTTGCACATGCATACTTGTGATTAATTTTGTCTCTCAAGATGTTCATGTTATTGATATCACAAGTACGATGGTAGATGTTATTACTACCTCCCCTTCATGCCTCTCCCCCAAGTCACTTACTAATTTCCCTTAAAGGTATTGAGATCTGCTTAATATCCTTAAAATCACTCGTCCCATTTTTCATCAGATGCATAAGTGAAGCTCCATTTACTTAGAAAAAATAGCCACATTTCTTGTGTAAAAACTCCTTTTTCTTCCCTTTGGCCTGAGTTTTTATGTAAAAATCCCAAAACATTATGCTTAGCGCTATCATTTACATTTCTTTCATATTAACCCCAACTATACTATATAACTCCCATATATAAACCCAAATCCCGCAATATGTATATATGTACAAAATCCTACAATATTTAATATCCCCGCCCATGGTTGAAATATAACCATATATACATTTGTCTGTCGAGGATTAACAAGGTTAATTGAAACTTGTTAATAACCTTTTTCCGCACTTGAAGGAGTAATTAACCCCATGTTAATTAATAACTTGATCACCCTGATTACCAATAAGAACCCGCCCGATATCATTAATTAACGTTAATATGATCGGGCCCTTGCGCGTTAACCATTCTCCATCTCTGAAAAGCTCCAACCGTCTGATCCACACCCTCGCATCTGACGGCTGTTATTGATATCGGGACCCCCTCCATCGTTGAACTTTACCGCCTGGGGAAAGGGTGGTATTGCGCTCGTACCATGGACACGTGTCAAATGCCCGCGGTGATTGCTTCCCCGCGTCCAAAACATCCCTAGCCCAAAAGCAGTGCGAGTAAAAAAACTTACCGCCCTCCCACTGACCCTTCGCTAACATCACCACCACGTCACTGCCATGTCACCATCCACCCTTCTGCTAAACAACAAGACGTCACATCCCGATGACGTCATCTGACCAAAAACGCCAAAGAGCCCCGCGAAAGCCAAATTTTGTTAAAAACTCCATAAAGTGTCATTTTCACCATTTCTCACTGCAAGCATTTTTGCATGTGAATTACCTCCGATTGATTGCAAATCAAGTCCAAGTCCGCCACCCGACCAACAATCCAGCATCCTGCTCCACAGTTCGTTGGTCAACCTGCAGTTGCACTGTTTTCCTCTGTATACCCAGGTATCTCTCAAGCTACCACAACAAACAGGAGCTGGTACATCCTCTGCTGGAACTTCCCAGTAGCCTGCACAAGAGGTCAGCACACCAGTTACAGGGACAACAAAGGGCAAGGAAATGGTGGACACAGAATAGCCTGAAATGGCAGATCAGCAGGGGCAAATTCCTCTTGTTCAAACCAAAGCGGCAGAGATTCCTTCATTGAAGACTCCTCTAAACGAGGAAAAGGGTAAGAAGAGGGACAGGGAAGAGGGCACACTTATCAGTGGGCCTGCAGAGCAACCAGGGGCAAAAAGGCAGAGACTGAACCCTCTATCAGAAGATGAATTTATTGAAGAAACCAAAGGCAATCTTCGATGGGAGAAGATAGTCAGTCAGGAAACATCCCCGGTAGTTGAAACATCAACTAGCTCGCACAGGCAGGAGCTAGAGAGGCAACATAGTGTGGAAGTTTCATCCACCAGGCATCAAAGCAAGCAGGCCTCTGATATCAAAAGAACATTTACAGAGATAAAATCAAGGAATGACCCACTCAAGGTACAACTTTACAACAAATATCTTAAGATGGCCCCCACTAACCAGCAAAGGTTGATGTCTTCATATGACATTAAAGAGGGTAAAATGATTATGAGTTACTTTAAGCCCAAGGTGCAACAACCACAGTCAGCAGCTGACTATATCAGGACAAATATGGAGGTCTTGGCCAAGGACATTCATCCTATGGACCAGATTGAGCTGCATAAACAAACTGGAGAGATGGTCTACTCCACACTGGCAGATAAATCGATGTTAGCTCACAAATTCCAAAACTCATTAAACAACACCTCTGCTCAGCTAGATTTAGAGAAAGCCTCTTCTCTAGCCAAGGGCAACAGGATATAATCTTTGGAAGATATCATTATTGAGCTGGGACATGATCCCAAAGATGCCAAAGGCATTAAGGCACTAATGAAGAAGAAAGAAGAGGACATTGCTGCCCTCAGAAAATAGCTGAAAATGCCTCTTACCATGCATCCACAGACTACGGAAGTTGTGCAACAGAAGTCAGAAGAAGACATGATGGACCTACTTATGAGGATTAATGAAAGATTGAGTGAGACAGAGTAGGCATTGGAGAAAGCTCTAAAGGAAAAGCATGCAGAGTCTACCTCCCGGCCACCTGAAGTAGTCCCAACAGTCACTACTGCCCCCTCCACACTTGCAACAACACTGCCTGCCACTGTTCTTGCATCCACAACACAAATAACACTGCAAATTAGAGACAGGACAGGCACCATTCTGCATATCAAGAAAGTTCTAACCATGAGAACACTAATGCAAAACTTGGAAAGGAGATGCCAGGACATGCAGGTGGAGGTTGATTCTTTCACAGAAAGATTTACAGTTTTGCATAAAAAAGGGTTTGCCAAGTCCGTTGGGAAGTAATGAACACTTGATGAGACATGTAGAGTACATGCAGAAGTTGAATAAATATGTTGCTGATCAAGTTAATGCATCATCAAGTACTTCAGCAGAGAAGGCACTCCCATCTGGCCAAGCGCTTTATGAACAATTGGAGAATTTATTTTATATTAAGCATGAGGTGAAACATCTGTTCACCATCCCACCTAATTTCTTCAGGTACACAGAGACTGATGAGACTTTAAGAAAGCTGCAAAGACATAAACTACCAGAATCAGACTGGTGGCAAGATATGTTAGGAATATTATGAACTTATCCTTATTATCTTTGGTATCTTTGGTATCTTGGGTGAATTCAAAGTTTTGTACCATGTTGTAGAGAAAAGGAATAAATGAGGGTCAAATGAATAAAGGTGTATCAAAACAGAATTAAAGACACCCGAACAGGCCGCAACAACCAGCACAAAGTATCAGTGGAATACAGCTGCAGACCGTCTCACAGAACCTACCTCCAACACATCTAACCAACACAGAGCAACCAACACAACATCATTTATTTATTCCCTGTTTTCAAGATTACGTGTCTCTATCTCTTGTAAAAACAATAACTCATCACTGGATATTATCTCTGTCAGATATTTTGTAAACATATTTTGTATAAATACCTCCCCATTCGAAGTATTTGGGGTTGGTGATACATTTCTTAGACTGCGCTGATCTATTTTCAGTCTTTGTTATTCTCTGTGTTTTCTTCAGAATTAAGCATAAAATAGTGAATTCTTAATTGCTTATGTTTCCCTTGATTCTATCATTTGGCTATTTTCTAAGGAATTCTTAATTGCTTCTTAGTAGTAATCATTCACTTTCCTTCTATCTATAGGATGTAGCATTCTTAATTGCCCTTCATCCATTGGATTCCATTCCGTCTGATTCCAGCCTTTAAATTGTTCCATGTTTGATTACTTTGCTCTGTAGTGCCATCCTCCATTAAGAAACCATATCCAGCAATCCATCCTCATAGACTCCATTAACCCAATGGATTGAACTTCTCAGTCTTACACCTCTGTTCTACTGAATCTCACCATCCAACAATCAAACAAAACCCCTGAACATCATAACTAGACTAACATCTTTCAAAACAAAGTTAAATCATAAAGAGAGAGCCCTCTGTGGATGCAGACTGGCTAGAATCTGTGTCAAAAAGATTGGTCTGTGGTTACCTCGGCCATATTCCCTTTCTTACAACTTTCTTAGGGAACAACCTGAGTGATAACATCATTGGCGACTCCATTGGGGACTCCGAATGTTATTTGTTACTGTTATCCATTTTATAAGCTACATACAGAGCCTAAAATTTAGCCAGTTAGCTTTTGAAATGCCTTTTTTTTACAATGGCAGAAGTAAATAAATGCTGCTTCAGTCTATCTCTGATATAGTTTATAGATTGGACAGTTGGTTTCAAATATGTTATTAGTTCCTGGTTTATAAATCTTTAAGAAAGTTCACAATTTTCATATCTGAGGTCTCTTAAAGAAACAATTAAAGTTGTAGTGTCAATCCCATTAGCCAAAAAATCAATTATACACCTAAAATCCTAGCTTCAGAAAGGATTCGTTACACCAGATCACACCCTGATCCAAATCCACCACCTCTGTTTGATAATCCTAATCTGATTCCTAAAATTCTTAGAAGACAAGAAAGCCCAGAAATTCTGCTATTTCTCAACCTCTATCCAGGTCAAAATCTTGACCTGTGAAGTCAATTCACCTTGAGGATCAACCTTCTGCTAATTATTTTGAAAATCTTTCATTTGAGACCTGTTCTGAATTTGGGTTAATCCACACAGTTCAAGATCCAGTATTCACTGAAAATCTACAGCTGGGAGTTGTCACTCCGCATCTTAATAAACACTTGTAGAGCTCTGTACAACCTAAGCTTAGCTTTGAACAAACACCAAATCCTCCTGTGATTACTTCCCCTTCTACAAGTTATCAATCAGCACCTCACACTTCGCAACATCAAGTTACCCCTTCAACTCTTCCATCCACTGTTCATATCCCTGTTGTTGTCCCTACTGCACCAGTTCTCACACATATCCCTGTTAACATGGAAAACAAATATGCTCCTTTGAACTTACCTGCCAATCTAGGGGCTATGCCCCAGGACTATCAAAGCAAAATCACTCTTTTTGATGGCACAGGGTCATACACAGCTCAACAACATACTAAGAAAATGACAGATTATTTTGAAATATATGAGGTTGATGATAATGATGTTAGAATGAGAATTTTTGTCCAAAGTTTAACTGGAGATGTTAGAACTTGGTTTAGAGCCCTCCCTGCAAACAGTATCAATGATCCTCAAGCTCTTTATCAGACCTTCTTGAATATATGGGAAAAGAAGAAAGATCCTCTGCATATTCTATCAGAATATGAAGGCTTGAAAAGAGGTGCACAAGAAACTGTCCAAGATTACTGCACCAGATTCAATAATGTTTAAAACGTTATTCCCCAAAATCTTAGACCTCCTCCTGATTTAGTTCTGATCAAATTCCTGGATGCATTTGACTCTGATATGGCATATCAACTTAGAGAGAGAGCTCCTCGAGACTTAGAAGAAATGCAGAGCATAGCTGTTAGTGTTGAAACTAACCTGATTTCTAAACGAAATCGGGCCAGAACTGAAAGGAGAACAACTTTCAAAGAGGAACCCTCTGGCTTTGAACAAAATTAGATGCTATCATGAAAGGAATGGAAAGACTTGGGGATAGAGTAGAAACCATTGAGAGGAAGTCCTCTTGGGATGGCCAACCTAGCAACACTACAAGAAATCCAAAATTTAGAAAAAATCAAAACCCTAACATAAGTCTGGACCTGACCAAAATATTAGGTCCCCATTCCAGGAAAATTTTGCTGAAACCTCAACTTCTGAGGAACCAACAGAAGACACTCAAATCAAATTAATGGGCCTCAACAATGAACAACAAGTTTTCTTAACCCGAGAAGACCAAGAAGCTCACACTCTTGAAAAATTCCAAAGACAGTCAGGTGAGTCATTTGATTTTAGGGAGGGATATGACACATCAATCTATGAAGTCCACAAACAATACAATCTAAGAAGAAGAAGAATAGATGTCCCTGGAATCAATAAACAGAAGGGTGCCAAGTAGCCTAACAAAAGTAAAATCAATAAACCCCCTGTACAAACCCCTCCTGGAACCAGTCCTAACCCAAAAGATCCAATAATTGAAGATATATCATATGAACAACAAATTGACAGACAACCCTCCACTTCCATACCTTCTAAAGGAGATGTGGAAGAACCTTCAGAATGTGATCTAAAAACAACCTCAGCAAATAATACCACTCTTGATATAGAGAAAAACATAGAAAATCCAGCAGAACAAGAGAATCACACTGGCCGAAATACAAAAATCCAAAGTGAAAAAACTTTCAATCTTGAGACAGAAATAGGCAAACTAAAAATAGCCATTCCATTGTCAGAATTGGCTAAACATGATGTCTATAGAAGTCAAATCAGTAGATCACTTTAAATTTCTGTGAACCAAGATTTAGTGAATGTCTTTGATGACCAGCCTGAATTAAATTTTGGCCCTGAGGTGAATGGAAAACCAGTAGACGGAGGTGTTCCTCCTTTCTATATACGTTTAGGCATACATGACAAAATACTCCATAATGCCATGTTTGATTCTAGCGCTTCTCACAACTTAATGCCTAAGTCTGTAATGGAGAAGTTGGAGATAGATATAACCAGACCATACAAAGACTTATTCTCTTTTGATTCAAGCCAGGTGAGGTGTCTAGGATTTATCAAAGATCTATGTGTGTCATTAGTTCAATACCCTGCTAAAACAATTTTAATGGATGTAGTGGTAGCTGACATTCCACCCAAATATGGCATGCTATTGTCTAGGTCTTAGGGTGCAAAGCTTCAAGGGTCATTACAGTTGGATATGTCCTATGCTACTATTTCTGTATTTGGTCAGCCAAAGAAGTTATATAGAGAGACTTTAATGAAGTATGTGGTAAGTAGTCAAGAGAAACCCCAGAATTTCCCTATCTACTCCATACACTCTGATTTAGACTCCTTCATTCTCTTTAATGCTGAAACAATTCCCCTAGTTGAGGTCAAAGTTTTAACACTTGAACAAGTAGAAATTTCAAACGAAAACTCTAGTGCTCACATTCAAGAAATTTCCAAGAATAACGATACATCAGACGACCAAGAGAAACCAGTTGAAGATAAACAAATGTATCTGCCCATAAAGAAAATCATTCAGACCCCTAATAATGAATATGAACATGAAACCCTTTGGTATTTAGAATTTGATGGTTCAGTTAACAAATTAGGAGCAGGAGCTGGAATTTGGGTGCACAATCTAGAGAATGACCATGCTGAGGGTCATTCTTATAGGTTAAACTTTAAATGCACCAATAACATGGCTAAATATGAAGCCCTGCTGCTAGGACTTAAACTGCTCAAAAGTTTAGGGGCAAACAAGATATCAGTTTTGGGAGACTCTAATTTAGTAATTCAACAAAAAAAAGGAAACTTCCTCACAATTGATCCCAGATTAAGAGCCTATAGAGGAACAATAGTTTACATCCTCAACACATTCCTTGAAACACAACTTGCTAAAGTCCCAAGGAAGCCAAATTTGCATGCTCACACCTTGGAAATAGTGGTCGACACTTGTAAATTACTATTTGAACCTAATCATCAGTTCACGGCTGAGATTAGATATAGGCCAACAATACCTGATAATGTAAAAAATTGGCAAGTATTCGAGAATGATATCCAGGTCAACAATTTTTTAACTCTAGAGGAAGAATTTTCCAACACTAATATAGACCTTGACACTGTCAATAAGTTTGATCAAACAGAAAAAATACAAACAGATATTTTAGTAGAACATGCAATTCAAAGGCTTCACCCAACAAAAATTCACCAAGCAAGAAATACAAGATCTTAAAGAGATAGATATTGATGAGATGGTAGAAGGAGAAGCTGAAGTTATTGATTTGAAAAATAATTGTTTACCTAAAGGATTAACTCCCCTAGAAGATTTCTTTGATTCTAATGATATCCCAAAGAAGCCTAAAATGCAACCTATAAAAGCTAACATTGAAGACTGCAACATAGGGACTGAGGAAAATCCAAAAATGATAAATTTGTCCAAAACCTTGCCCCCTGATCAAAAGCTTAAATATGTTGAACTGTTCAAAGAATTCCAAGATGTTTTTGCCTGGAGCTATGAAGATCTCAAATCTTATGATATCTTTGTAATTCAACATACTATACCCCTTAAAGAAAATCAGAAGCCATTCAAACAGAAACTAAGAAGAATTAACCCTATACTTCTTCCCCTAATTGAAAAGGAAATTAAACGGATGTATGAGGCATGAATAATTGCTCCTATCAGATTTTTAGAATGGGTGTCCAATCTAGTACCCATTAGGAAGAAAACAGGGGAAATTAGACTGTGTGTGGACTTAAGGAATCTCAATAAAGTTTCTTTGAAAGACAATTACCCCTTGCCCAAGATGGATCACATTTTACAAAGGGTGGTAGGTGCCTCTAGGATTTCACTTTTAGATGGATTCTCAAGTTTTAATCAGATTCTGGTCCACCCTGATGATCAAGAAAAAACTGTCGTTACAACACCATGGGGAACTTTCAAATATGTAAAAATGCCATTCGAACTTAAGAATGCAGGGGAAACCTTTCAACGGGCCATGGACATAGCGTTTGCAAAAGAAATCCATGATTTTCTGGTCATATATCTAGATGACCTTACTGCGTTTTCCAAAATAGATCAGCAACACCTAGATCATTTGAGACAAGTGTTTCTAATATGCAGAAAATACGGTATTTCTTTAAACCCTAAGAAGTCACTATTTGGGCTAGAAGAAGGCAAATTGTTAGGCCACATCATCTCCAAGGAAGGCATTAGAATTGATCCAGATAGAATACAAGCCATTCTGCAGGTTTCTCGCCCCAAAAATATCAAAGAACTTCAAGCCTTCCTTGGAAAGATCAACTTCCTAAGGAGATTCATACCCAATATTGCTGAATTAATCAGATTGCTGAATAACATGTTAAAAAATGATTCCAAGGTTAAATGGACAGTAGAAGCGAAACAAGCATTTGAAGAAATCAAAATGGCTTTGACCAGAACATCAATCCTTACAAGTCCAAAATTTGATAGGGATTTCATAATATTTTCATTTGCATCGGAACACACCATTGCTACTGTTTTACTTCAAAAAGATGATCAGGGATCTGAAAAACCTATAGCCTTTTTTAGTAAAGCACTTAGGGATGCACTGCTCAAATATCAAATCATGGAAAAACAAGCTTATGCACTTGTGAAAGCTATTAAGGATTTTAGAGTTTACAGCTTGTACTCTCATGTAATAGCTTATGTACCAAGTACTATTGTTAAAGATATCCTAACTCAGGAAGGAATTGAAGGAAAACGTGGCAAGTGGATAGCTAACATTTTGGAAAATGATATTGAAATAAAACCAACAAAGATGATAAAAGGACAGGGATTAGAAAAACTCATGACTGAAACCAATTTCCAAGCCCTTGATACCAATGAAATGGATAATGAATAGGAGATGGCGACTCCACAGATCAATCAAGCCTTCCTGGAATCACCTTGGTATGCTGACATAATTCGTGTATTGTTAAACCTGCACGCTCCTCCAGGGTTATCCAGAAAAAAGAAAATATTTTTGAAGATGAAAGCTTCAAAATTTTGTATTTTATATAATGCTTTATTTTGGAAAAATCATGAGGGCATTTTATTGAATTGTTTGATAAGAGATGAAGCTGACAAAGTTCTCAAAGAATTCCATGCAGGGGACTGTGGTGGACATCTTTACTGGAAATCAACAACAGATAAAATCCTAACGGTTGGATTTTATTGGCCCACCCTCTTTGCTGATGTGAAGAAATCCATTACCTCTTGCCATGAATGTCCATTGCTTGAATCTTAGAATTTTCTCTTAAATATGATGTGATGGATGGTGGCATAAATGGGGTCATTTTTTTTGTTGTATGGAAGGAAGTGTTATACCACCATTCAGCCAGAGGAAACCATTTGACCCATTGCGTCTGTTTATCAGATACAAAGCAACGAAGATATCCTTCCAAACATTTGTTTACTATCTCAGTTTTCCCATCAGGTTGAGGATGATAAGACTATGAGATAACTGAGTACCAAGACAAGAAAATAATTCTGTCCAAAAATTCCCAGTGAAAATGGGATCTCTGTCACTTACAATAATCTTTGGGTTTCCATGTAGCTTTTGAATTGTTTCCATAAATGCACTAGAAACTGTACTGGCTTTAATGGATGTGATAATGCAAAAAAGTGTGCATACTTGGTAAGTCTGTCAACTACCACCATGATGACACTCTTTCCCTCAGACTTGGGTAAACCTGTGATAAAATCCATTGAAACCTCCTCCCAACGTTGGCTTGGAATGGATAAAGGTTGTAATAGCCCCGATGTCTTAATTGTTTCAACTTTATTTTGTTGGCAAACCAAACATTCCGCCACAAACTTTTGAATATCTGATTTAAGGCCCTCCCAAAAAAATTCCTTCTTAACCCTGTGGTAAGTTCTTAAAAATCCCGAGTGCCCTCCTAAGGGAGAAGTGTGCAATTCATAAGAATCTTTTGTTTTAGTTGGGAATTCTTACAGAGGTATAAGCGATCTTTGTACCATAACGAATCATTTTTCCAGCTAAATGTATCCGATGTACTAGAATCTTGTTGTAACTTTCGAATAATTGCCCACACTTCTTCGTCATTCTTCCATTCCTCCCTTGCTTCATTTATCCAATCTGGTTGGATAATAGAAATGAAACACAACAATGCTTCCACATCCTCATCCTTTCTTGAGAGTGCATCTGCCACCACATTTTGCTTCTTTTTTTGTAGATGATTTCAAAGTCATAACCCAACATCTTTGTGACCCACTTTTGTTGCTCTTCAGAGGATAATCTTTGTTCTAAAAAGTATTTAAGGCTATCATGATCATTTTTACCTTGAAGTGTCTTCCCATTAGGTAGGGTCGCCATTTCTTAAGTGCATGGAGTATTGCCAACATTTCCTTCTCATAAATAGCTTTGTGTAAAAACTTTCCATTGATTGTATGACTTTCAAAAGCAATGGGTCTTTCATCTTGCATTAAAACAACACCAATTCCATTTTCTGAAGCATCACATTCCACAATAAAGGTTTTTGTGAAGTCCGATGTAGCTAAGACCGTTGCTTGTCACATTGCCTCTTTAATATGTTTGAAGGCCTTTGTTGCTTCTAGAGTCCATGAAAATACATCTTTCTTCAATAATGTTGTTAGAGGTGCTGCTATTCTCCCATAATTCTTAACAAACTTGTGATAATACCTTGTCAACCCAAGAAATCCTCGTGGATGCTTTATGGATGTGGAGATTTTCCATTCGTTAATGGCTTTAATTTTTCTAGGGTCTACCTTAACTCCTTCATGAGATATAATATGACCCAGATATTCCACCTCTTGTACTCCAAAGAAACATTTGGATATTTTTGCATATAATTGTTTCTCCTCCAATAGTTGTAGTATCCTGTCAACATGTTCAACATGATCCTTCCAAGACTTGTTGTAGATTAGTATATCATCAAAAAATACTAACACAAATTTGCTAAGGAATGGTTTGAAAATGGAATTTGTCAAACCTTGAAACATTGAAGGTGCATTAGTAAGGCCAAAAGGCATGACCATACATTCATAATGACCCTCATGAGTTCTAAATGCCATTGTAGGAATTTCTTCAGTCTTCATTGTAATTTGATGATATCCTGAATGAAGATCCAATTTGGTGAAGTAAATTGATCCATGCAATTCATCTAGTAGTTCATTAGTGACAGGAATGGGAAACTTATCTTTAATAGTGAACTTGTTGAACTCCCTATAATCCAAACACATGTGCCATGATCCATCCTTCTTGTGCACTAATACTACTGGAGCAGAGAAAGAACTTTGACTCAGTTGAATTATACCAGCTTCTAGCATCTCTGCAATCATACATTCAATTTCACTCTTTTGGGCATAGGGATATCTGTACGGCCTGATGTTTGGAGGAACACTTCCTAGAATCAGATGAATAGCATGATCATGATCAAAAATAGGTGGGAGACATTTGGGAGTCTCAAATACCTTGGAATGATTGTCCAAGACTTTTTGGAGATCTGGAGAAATAGATGATTCCAATGTGGAAACATCTAGCGAACGTAATTGTGAAATTACACCCCTTTGTTCCTTTTTTACAAGCTTTGTCATACCGTTAGAGCTTATTATCTTTCTCAGTTTCCCTGCAATACTCCTTAATTCAACTTCCTTTCCTTCCACAGAAAATTTCATGAAAAGTTCTTGAAAATTAAAAGCTATTGTACCCAAGGATTGTAGCCATTGGACTCCTAGTACAACATCAACACCTCCCATTGGAATGGAAAGCATTGGGCTAGTCAATACATATTCTCCCATGGATAGCTTGATATTATGGCACTTTCAAGAGCAATTTATTGTTCCTCCATTTGCAATCATCACTTGACACTCTGGTGTTGGATATAGGAAGCAATTCAATTCTTTTGCTACCTTACAATGAATAAAATTACGGGTGCTTCCTGAATCAATCAACACTATTACCTTTTTATTCTTGATTTGTCCTTCTATTTTGATGGTTTGAGGAGTGGTAATTCCAACCAATGCATTGCAAGATATGGCCGGATTCATTTATTATTTATCTAGGATTTGTTCTTGGAGTATATCCTCTTCTTTTGACCTTTCTTGCTCATTTTTTTCTTCCTCTTCACAATCTATGTAGAATAATTTCTTCTTAGCACGCTTATGACCTTTAGTGTATTTGCTATCACAACTGTAACAAAGCCCTTTTCCTCTTTTTTCTTTAAATTGTTGTGGTGTCAACCTTATAAGTTGTGGAAGACTAGGGCAACAACACTTCCATCTTTATAGTTGTGAGTGGTATGCTTCCTGGTTACCATAATTTTGCTTTCCATTTTTCTTGCTAACCTGAATGCTTTCTCTAATGAATTAGGTTCCCAAAGGCGAACATCATGTTGGATTATCCTTTAAAGACCCTATGAACAAATCAATCCTATGTCCTCTAGAATATCTTTTACCCTTATGTTCAATTTTTGGAACTCCTCAATGTGCTCCATTATTGAACCCTTTTGTTTGAGACTTATCAATTGACTAAAAAAAGTGTTGCTTTTTGTATCCTCATAATGTGCTATCAATTCTTCCGTAAAAATTGCCCAAGTGATAAATTGTTTACGAGAGCAAAGCCATTGATACCATTCAAACTGATTTGGTTCCAAATATAAAGTTGCCATACGTACCTTTTGTGTGTTTTGCACATTATTGAGATCGAAAAATTGCTCCATCTGTAATATCCATGTTGCGGGATCCTTGCCATCAAACTTGCTCATATCGATTTTTTGAATATGGTGCATCTTCGATCTGACATTATAAATCATTATTAACATTTCCTTTGTTCCCATCATGAGTTTCCTTTACTCCTCGTTCACTATTAGTAAGTATTTCTTGTACAAAATTTGTGAAATTTGCCTTCAAATCTATCTTCAAATTGTCAATCTTGGCTTCCACGCCCTTTATCTTAGATTCCATGCCATTTATCTTAGCTTCTGTTAGCTTTTGTGAGAGTGAAATTTGTTGCACTTTGTCTTGTAATTTTGATATATCATGTAGCATTTCTTCCTCTTCTTCATGAGTCATGCTAGAGCTTTCAAATTGTTTACTAGGTGTTTGCATTTTCTTTCCTCGAGGCATCAGTTACCGATACTAATGCTCTACTATGCCCTTTGAATTCCTTCAAAATAATTTTTCAAACCAAGCTTAAGCAAAAATTTAAAAAATCTAGACACCTTTTTTCACTTTGTAGGAGCTCGATATTGCCTCTGATGTATCTCTATAATTTTGGATCATCTAGTTCTGAACTTGCTACCTGTGGTAGCCCTCTGTGTCCTCTTTCCCATGCCACCAGTCTGACCACAATTGGATTCTCCAATGAAGAGTTATGCCAAATCTCCCATCGTGACCTGATTATATACTAATTCAGTAGAGCGAACTTGTACAACGTGCCACGTGTCCCTGTTTTGACCTTTGGCTTTGAAAAATATATACAAGAAACTACAGTCCGTCCTCTTTCTATAACTTTTTACAAAATTTCAACCTGATGCTTAGAGAGAAAGTTATGATGATTTCCCCCAGGTCACCTATTTGGAATGTAATTCAGGAGTCTGCAAAAAGACCAACTTCCTCAGATCATATCTCTGCAAATATAGTGCGAAAAGCTCTAACATTTGGACCCAAGGTTCAGTACCATTTTGCCTCACATGGATTTTTGTTTTTTCTTCTGAAATGTCGCGGAAAAAAGTTATAGCGAAAATGCCACGATGACCTGTTTGGAGCAGCGAAACCCTAGAATCCAAAGCTCTGATACTAAATGTTATGAAACCAGCTCAAGAAAAAGATAGAAAGATAGATCAACGCCTTAAAATTCAGCCTCTTCAAGGGGGCAACCTCCTTTACATTACATAAATGAACAATTCTTGGATGATTCAAATGACAAAACCTCCTTTCTATATATAGGAGTCTAAGGAGTCACAATATAACCCAGCCGACTAAACAATAATAATATAAAGCCACAAAAATAACAATAGAGGGATTCTATGGGGCACAATAATAACAATATGGGGACAATAGGGGCACAACAATATTAATAAGGGGTACAACTACAATAGTAATGCGGTAATCACTAGTATTATAGGGACCCAACATAGTGATTTTCATAAGTTCAAGGAGAAGAACAAAGCTTGAGTACACATATTCATTATTTGAGGATGTTAAGTGTCACTCATTTCTATTAAGTTGTTGCCTTCATGCCTTCAAAGATGCATAAATTTCATATGGTGCAGTTATGCATGAGGATTCCTATAGTTCTTGGCTCTCACATGGTATATTGTTTGAGGATTGTTGCACTTGATGGTATCAATAATTTTTTACAAAATGACTGCGAGCTCATGGTTTGCCTTTCACATTAATTAGAATCTAGATACATATTTCTATAGTTATGCTGGATACATGGATGATTACTTTAGTTGTGATGTTGGTATAAAAGATCCTCTTGTATGAATAAAATTGGCCAAGAGAATGGTGTTATTGCAGGTGTCATGAAGACATGGCTATTTGGAGACATGGCTTACTTAGTCACATAATGATGACGACTTCTTACTTTGGTGTCATGAAGACATGGCTATTTGGAGACATGGCTTACTTAGTCACATAATGATGACGACTTCTTACTTTATGATGATAGGTTTGATACTCACATATGTTGATTATCATGGTTGATTCTTATCATATGTGGGATGTTCCCTAGTGATGATACATGGTTGATATATTGAGGGTTATTACGGAAGGATCATGCAGTTCTTGCTACGATGATGATGTTATGGTCATGGATGATGACTATGGTGGGTTCACATATATATGATATGATGGGAATGGTTTTGTATTACTTCTTGGAGATATGATATATGATTAGTTGATTCATGGAAGGCTATAGATAAATACTTTTTCTAACAAAGAAAAGGAGAAAGTTGATCTTTATAATATCAAGAAGTTGAGTTGATATCTATATGTGGAAAACTTAGTCACAGGTTGATGATATTAAAGTTACATTGTCTTATATTGTGAATTGGTGATGGGTTCTTACTCTTGATGCTGTTGACAGATGTTTATGGGGCAAATCATATATGGTGTATGATAGTTGTTGATAACTATCATGATCTTGTTTAGGTCTTTGGTCTTTTTTAGAAATGTCATGTATATCATTTGATGTAAAGGTCATGTAAAGACCTATGATGTAATAATTGTCATATTCAGTGATGTATGGACTTTTAAGATCGTGTCAAATATGTAATCCCACTTGGTTGGGTGGATGAGTCAAATATGTATCCCCACTTGGCTGGGATATTGATGTATGTATGAGTCATTGGTGATAGGAAGGTCATACTCACATATTTGAGTTATAGATTCATGTTATTCTTTTGAAAAAAAAAAATTTGCAGACTCTGCACGTGCTAAGGGGGAGCATGGATAGTATAGTGCATCTCAGCATGTACTAAGGGGAATTTTAAATAGAGAATTAAACATGTGCCTAGGGGGAGCATGATTAATGTTCATATTCAACAATTCAGATATGGAAGTCTTCATTTAACATTGGTCATCCCTTTTCCCTTGATGTCAAAGGGGGAGAGTAGCTTTGTGTTTGGAGAGTAGCTTGATGTTTGGTGATTGTATTGATGTTATTTACAGGTTGTGGTGACTAAACACCAAAGTGGTTTCCATTAAGTCCAAATGGGGAGATTTTTGGCATTATGATGCATGTGTTGTCCTTGATGGAAACTCTCTTGTAACGGGACAAGTATATGGTAACTAGATGAATCTATAGGTTAAATCAAAGGTGACGAAATGATGGAACAAAGATGAATCTACAAGTCAGATCATAGGTGACATAATGATGGAATAGAACAATGGGTCAAAGGTTTACATATTAGAATCAAAATAGTAATATGGGAAATTGTTGGTATTACGAATTAGGTGTTGTCCTTGATAGAAACCTACCTAATGAGTTGTCCTTAATGACACCCTATTTGATGAATGAACTACTTGATAAAGGTATAAACAAGATGTGATAGAATGCCTGGAATTTGTGTTTATAGATGTGACAAAATGCAGGGTAGTTCAAAGTAATCAGTTCATAAGTGATGTATGATGGAAACTCACATTATAACAGGTCAATTCACAAGTCACAGAGTGATGGCACAGAAGAACAAGATGATGGGACAAAGGATTACATATCAAAATCAAGAAATTGAGGAAAGAGAATGTTTTAAGTTGTATACGCTGGTTAACCTATCCCAAGTTGCGTATACACACAAGTACCCATAATAAAAGGCATGTATACATATGCACGCAGTTTCACATAAGGAAAAGTGCATATGGGATGGAAAATTAAGGTTAAAGAATGCCAAAGGTCCATACCATGGTATTAGCCCACAATATTGAGCGAAATAATGGTTACTTGATCCCATATAAGAATACCATAAGTTCTAAGTGTTTTTTTGGTGCATGGTATTGACAAAGGCTCTAGTATATGAGGAGGAGAAGATCAAAGGGCTAAGTGTGCAATTGAAATTGTTTTTCATGAATACTTCTACCAAACTATATTTTGTGTTCTAAGGGCTATGATAATGATATAGATATGAAACATCTTGTGCACCCTTGGATACAATGATGGATCAGGATCATGAGACCTGAAATGATTTATCATTGTATGATCTAATAATGGATAGGTTAGATCTAAGTACTAACACATTTTTTATCGCTTAAATGCTATGATCTAGGTATATTTGAAGTCTTGAAAAGATGTGAAATTATAATTCATTATTTGCAGATCTATATGCTGGTTTGGCTCGGTGAAGGCGTGTATACAGGTGGATTCTACACTTCCAAGTAGCATATGTAGAGGAAGGGGTTGTTGTTTTGAAATGACTAATCTATCTGATTAGTGTTGTTGTTTTACTATTGTTTGTTAATGATGTATTCATTAGATCTGAAGTAAAACTGATTGTATAAGGGGATTGAGCCTGGGTGACTGATTGATTGAGTAAGAAGGGTGATATTTGCTGCTATCTGTTTATAAATTTCTAATATGATAGTAGATCTTCAAAATGTCTTTGGTTAATACAGTTTTTGGTTCAAAAGTTTTATAATTCAGTATCTTTAGAGGTATATGAATTTTGGGTTACAGAAAGTAGCGTATACACGCAGGTTGTGTTGAGGGATTTGCTCCCCTAGGGCTTTTGGGTGGAAACCCTAGCAGACTGAAAGTTGTCTAAACAGAGAAACACACATTCACATAGCCATTGCACCATAATAAGCAAATTCTAAAGTAAGAAGGGCGCACCTTAGGTCCTACGTTCGAGAAGTTCCTCAAGGGTCCAAACCCTTCTTCAAGTCCCTTTTGCTCCTTTGTCCTGCAAAACAACCAATTCCAAAGAATGCAGCAGTATATGGACAAAGACTTATACAAAAATTATCTTTATGTTATAAAAGAGGGAAGTTAGTTATGAACTTTAAACAACCATTCATATATGAAATTCAAACATGAACATCATAAACATAAATAAGAAGCATATCGGGAACCAAGATGTGTTTCTTTATTATAGACAAATAGAATGTACAAAAGGATTAATATCACCTGAGTAACCTTTCGCAAGCTCCAAGCAAAGCTTCCTTTTGGATCCGTCCAACCTCAAGCCTTTAGCATATCTCCTTCCAAGACTCATTCCATGATGCCATAACTAGTAGATGAATATCAACACACAAGGAAACAAGAGTTACCTGTACAAATGGGGGAAGTGCAGAAGGCACAAGGGTCTTCAGACCTGGTCAGGGGGAAAATCTCAGTATAATAACCTTTCTCTCTCTTCTCTCCTCCTTTAGGCCATCCCTTTGATGTCTTTTTATACCAATCCCAAAGTAGTTTTTTAGTTAGGAGTTGGTTGGGAACAGTTGGGCCACGGGCACTAACAGGTGATCAGCAGGTAAAACCCGCGATCTCTGCACGAAATAAGGAGTTTTAATATTTTTTTAAGTGTATTAATACATTACGTGGGTTGGGATATGCAGACCCACGTATACATGCGTTTAATTCAGGGCAATGTCGCGTACAAGGAATAAAACACTGTTTTTTAAATTTGGGACCAGGTCTGGAAGGAGGGTTTTCCCTAGGCCATGAGTGCAGCATCACAAACAATAATAGTGAGATTTGGAGCTATAACAGATGCCCCCTAATATATGAGGTCAGAAGGGGAACATGATGGCCGAAATATATTAAGCAAGTACATGGAAAGGAAATTTGCCAAAAACCAAGGAGTACTTCACCAGAATTCAGCCTCCCAAGCCAAAAAAGGAGATCAGAAAGAAACATCGTCTGAGGCGGGCATACCCATGCTCAGAGAAAGCAAAGCATGTCTACATATCAGGTACAAGCAGATCCACTAAGTATACAAGTATAAATGACTGGAAAATACATAATGGATCATCTGATCATGATTGAACAAGTACATGTCTGAATATCGCATATAAAACTGTCAATGATGCTGAGAAATACAACGGATCACTGATATCAAAGACTGATCCCAAAAGGTACCAACTGAACATGATGGAAAAGGATGGTACTACACTGCAAACTCAAGTGCCAGCATATAGAATGTCGCCATGACTGACTGCAACATATAAGGTGGAGTGGTATCAACTAGTAGCAACAGGAGCAACTATCAAGTGAACCAACGAATGCTGATACAACCTGAGGTCTTCACCGACAGCCGTGGTACATTTCTACACCATGGGAATAAATGATCTGAAGTCGACCATGTGAGAAATTGTTTGATTACCAGTCATTGATGTATACCGTTAATAAACGCGAGACTACTCACCGATAATGATAATGAGCATCAAGGTACCCAGTACAAACCAACAAGTGCGAATAAATGAGCTGGAGTCAAACACCTGTAAGAATCTATTGATCAGGAGACAATAATGGTTTCCCACTGTCGATAGCGAAGGATCTGCCACTAATGACTGCAAACCCCAAGGTATTGCCAAATGGACTCTAGATCTTTGCCCCAGAGCAATGAGTCAGAGTTGATAGGGAAAGATCCGCTAGAAGGAAGGCATTAAGGCATCCTT
>APFE031002962.1:33925-47228 GCA_000404065.3 Pinus taeda | reverse complement strand
AAAACTATTTATGCCTAAAGAGATGCAAATCTATCCTAATGCAACAACTATATGCTTGATGCAAGATTGAAAACAACTCTAAAAACAAGAAATGAAAATTACTTTGCTTATCAAATTTTCTTTTTCCACTTACAATGTCTAGATGGAATATGAAATACTACCATTCATTTCGTCTAAACACTTAAAAACAAAACTCAAGACAAACATAAAGCACTTTCACTCACCAAAAGGAAACCAAATGAAAAGCAAGTTCAAGAAAGCAAAACAAAACTTTTCAAAAAAGTTCTCTTCAAAGTAGCAACAAAAAAGTCTTTTCAAAAATGCTCTCAACAAACTGAAACTTCGCGATTGAAACAATAAGCAAGAAACACTTTTGCAAGTTGACACCATACAATGAATGAAAACTCAACAAAAACAAATGTGTTTAAAGGTGCTTTTTAACAATTGAAAGAAACAATGAAAGCTTTGGTAATAAAGACCAAAAAGGATAAAAAAGACAATTTCAAAAAAGCTTCAATTGACAACTTTGATGAAACAAAGAAGTATATGGTCATAAAAAGCGATTTCGTTAAGAAAACAAAATGTCACCAAAAGCAAAATTCAACACAAAGATTGATAACAATCTTTCTGCTCTGATAACTCAGAGCAACCAAGATTCCAATCAAGAAATCTTGCTTGCTTTTAGCAAAAAGACGATGACGCTTACAAACACAAAACAAGACCAATACTCCTTATAATCAGAGAGAAATCGGAGTAAGGCGCTTGCTGTAACACAGACAACTGATACTGGCAAAAATGATTGTTTCAAACTGACTCAAAACACCAAACAAACTTCAGAGACACAAAAATTTATAAATCTTGAAAATTGCAAGATATACGCGACTGTGCCTGAGGAAACCTGCATATACGCGGGTTTACTTCAGGAAACAAGCATTTATACGCTTCTGTAACTAAGGAAAATTGCGTATATGAAAGATTTCAAGAAAAATAAAAAACAAACTGAAGAAACTGGAAAAACTCAGAAGTCAAGAACAGACCAGACAGTAACAGCAACCCAACAAGCAACTGAGCCCTGATTGGCTTGACAAACACCCAAACTAGGAACAACAAGAGTGTTGTCCCCAGTGGAGTCACCAGTTCTGTTGAGGGATTTGCTCCCCTAGGGCTTTTGGGTGGAAACCCTAGCAGACTGAAAGTTGTCTAAACAGAGAAACACACATTCACACAGCCATTGCACCATAATAAGCAAATTCTAAAGTAAGAAGGGTGCACCTCAGGTCCTACATTCAAGAAGTTCCTCAAGGGTCCAAACCCTTCTTCAAGTCCCTTTCGCTCCTTTGTCCTGCAAAACAACCAATTCCAAAGAATGCATCAGTATATGGACAAAGACTTATACAAAAATCATCTTTATGTTATAAAAGAGGGAAGTTAGTTATGAACTTTAAACAACCATTCATATATGAAATTCAAACATGAACATCATAAACTTAAATAAGAAGCATATTGGGAACCAAGACGTGTTTCTTTATTATAGACAAATAGAATGTACAAAAGGAGTAATATCACCCGAGTAACCTTTCGCAGGCTCCAGGCAAAGCTTCCTTCTGGATCCGTCCAGCCTCAAGCCTTTAGCATATCTCCTTCCAAGACTCACTCCATGATGCCATAACTAGTAGATGAACATCAACACACAAGGAAACAAGAGTTTCCTATACAAATGGCAGAAGTGCAGAAGGCACAAGGGTCTTCAAACCTGGTCAAGGGGAAAATATCAGTATAATAACCTTTCTCTCTCTTCTCTCCTCCTTTAGGCCCTCCCTTTGATGTCTTTTTGTACCAATCCCAAAGTAGTTTTTTATTTAGGAGTTGGTTGGGAACAGTTGGGCCACGGGCACTAACAGGTGATCAACAGGTAAAACCCGTGATCTCCGCCCGAAAATAAGGAGTTTTATATTTTTTTTAAGTGTTTTAATACAAATACGTGGGTTGGGTATATGCAGACCTGCGTATACACGCGTTTAACTCAGGGCAATGTCGCGTACAAGGAATAAAACACTGTTTTTTAAATTAGGGACCAGGTCTGGAAGGAGGGGTTTCCCTAGGCCATGAGTACAACATCACAAACCATAATAACATGTTGTTCTCATTGAAGTAGCGTATACATTATGACATATAATTTTTGAGGTTGCAGTTGGTTGTGGTTGTTGATGTAGTGTTTTGGGTTCAGCTCTATGTTCTGGTAACAATGATCTGACTGTTCAGATTGATTGATTGTGTTTTCCTTCAGAGTTGATGGGTTTTATAGATTGGTTGATGCAGTTGTATTTGATGGTTGTATTACAGTGGTGATTTATTTTGAGCTTTAATGTTACTAATGGGTCTAGTATGAACATTTGATGAAATACGGCCTACATATTGTGTTGATGTATTGAATCAAAAGTATCTAGTCTCAAAATTTATGAAACATGGTCCTTGGAGGAAGAGTGAAGGTGGTAGCCTTCTGTAGGTCGGCACCTACATACTGGTAAACATATCAGCCAGTACAAGATCTAAGGGGTTGGAGCTCCCTTCCAGTAGCAGTTGGAGAATGAGTGAAGGTTGTAGCCTTTTGTATGCCAATGCCTATGTACTGGTAAACATATCAGCCAATACAAGAGTTAGGGGGTTGGAGCTCCCTTCAAGAAGAAGCTAGAGAATGTGTGAAGGTTGTAGCCTTCTGCAGGTGGGTGCCTTCGTACTTGTATGAGTCTACACTAGTACAACATTGTAAACAATATTTTCTTTATTTTAAAAAGAAGACATAGACAACAAAAGCAAGTGGTTTTCTCCTGCATTAGGTTTCCACCTTAAATCTTGGTGTTCATGTGTGTTGCTTATGTGTGATGGTTTATTTATTACAATAAATGGTTATTATTTATCTAACATTTAATAAAGTACTTATGCCCTTTCTAAAGACAAACATATGATGAATTTACTGAATCATAAGTTCACTAGATATACACTAATTCTCTTAAGAACAATTACGTACACAAGCAGGCTCCTTTAAGTTAAGTCACGTATTGAAATCTGAATATGAAATGTAAAAAGTTTGTGATTTGTAAATATTGATTCGCACCCCCCCATCTCAGTATTTTGCCAACAAATATAAAAGGTGCAGATAACTGATTCTACTCTATGAAGATGTCGTGATGAAGAAACCATCCAAAAAAGGAAAAGCAATGTTGAAGCAACGTCAAGATGAAGTCATGATGGCCTACTAGGTTAAAGAATATAACCTGGAAAGTACGATGAAGCATTCATGAGGAAAGCATTTTGAAGCATGGACAAGATGACAAAGTAGTAGCTGAAGATGACAAAAGGAACTTGATAGTCAGTTTCCATGAAGCATTGACATGAAAAACAAACAAGGAAAGTGATCAATGGATGGTGCCCTACCGAGAAGAATCTCAATCGAAGACTTCATGACATCAAGAAAGGAAGAAGATCAAGCAAATTGAAGGACCCACCAATAAGAAGGTGTTGATGAAGAAAAGAGTCCCTAGTTAAGAGGGAGCTTTGATAGGTCCCTGATCAAGAGGGACTTTTTTATCACCCCTGATTACAAAGGAGTGATAATTGTGTTTTCCATTTCATGGGTCATGCACTAGACTACGACTAACAATCATAATTCTAGATGAAGGCCATGAATGGAAATATAGACACAAGATAGACACAACATTCTTGTATTCATTTGGGAAGAAATAATGGGTGGATTAGGTAATCATCTAGAAATCAGGGCATCCAAGACAAGAGTAGGCAAGAGGATCGATATTCTTTGAGGGCTAGGAACCCAAGATAAGAATAGTCCTAGAAGGTCATACTCAAGAACACCTGGGTGGGTATGTACCTTGAGAGACAATGATGAAGGTCTCTATAAATCATTAGTCTCGCCAACATTTTAGCTCATGGTCTCATAAAGAGATGGAGCTATTAGCCAAGGCCTTGCACTATGATAATGCTAATGAATATGACACTATAATAGATGGATTTCAAATCTGGTTTCTCTTATGTGAATTCTTAAAGATTGAAAATTTCCAAACACCTTGTAATTTTGTATGAATACCTCCCTAGTTAAGTGAGAGCGTTGAAGGAAATGTAACTAGGCTAGATCTTCATAAATGTAACTTTGATATTTGTACTTATTCAAGAAGAGAGAAATTACTTTTGTATTATTTTTCAATGAGTTTCTTGCTCATTGAAAATATGTCAAGCACATTTTGAAGTGATTCTAGAGAGTCAAAGTCAAAATGTAATTATGATAAGACCCTTTGAGGGCATGTTACATCATGTAAGTCATCATACAAGGCCATGGGAACACCTCCAAGCATGGTCAAATCCTCTCCTAGTAGCAACAAAGTCTACAAGAAGAAAAACAATAGGTAAAATTGAATTATAGGAAAAAAAATGTAAGTCAGCCTTAAGGATAGTCATGTCGATTTGAAGAGGAGGGAAAAACCTATATTTATATAGGTTGTTCACTCCTCAAAAGGACAAGAAATTCACACTGAAATCCACATACAAGAGGAGGGCTAAAAGGACGAAGATAAGGTAGAAAAAGGGTAACAAGGGCATCATAGATAAGGAGATAAAACAACGAAGTGAATGAGTTCATTTTTGAGGCTTTTACAACCACACGAGTGAGGTCAAGGAAGGCTTGACTGCAGCCATAGCAGCAGAAATGGACAAGTCAATATATCTTGCTGTTTTGGGGACAAACAAGGTCTATTAGGCCTCTCTCTACAAGCGAAGGAGAAGCCCACATATACGAAGGAAGAAGGACCAAAATCAAAGAATATATAATTGTTTCTAGTACTAGAAATAGTCACACGTGAGAGGTGCATGAAGGGTTTGGCAACAGTGTAAGGCAACAACATGAATATCCTCATTTAGATGTATACTTAGGCCTATAAGGTATCCAAATAAAAGTGAAGAAGTCTCTATCTATAATGAAGTAAAGAAGCCCTAATATTCTATGGTTTCCTAACCTAGAAGATAAAGTGTTGGAAGAAAAAGTGTCGAAAGATGTGCCGAAAGTGACAATGCATAAGGAGGAAAGATTTGACTTATGCTTGAAGGATATCCTAGTCAAATTTCTAGGGTTTGGCAGTTGTTTGAATAAGAAGATTCAATAAGAGAAATCTTACAAATGGTTTTCCTCTCAAGAGTGGAGAGGGTTTGTCCCTAGCAGAGAGCCAAATTCTATGTTCTTATTTTTTTTTGGTGTCAATTTGATGAAGCACACATATATGCACTAATAATAATAAGAAGAATAATAAGCTAATAAGAAAAGTAAAAAGACTTCAAAAACTGTTATCAAGCCACAAAGAATCATCACAACACTACTCTTCCCTATATTCTCTAACATGGTATCGAAGCATAAGGTTACACATCAAGGAAAGGGAAACTCAAGAACACTCATCAAGGAGAAACATTTACAAAGTTGAAGCATCAAGCCTAGAAGTCTCAAATCACTTCAAGGACAAGAAGGGTCTACAGTCCATTATTCACCAAGGAGGTCTAAAAACCTAGAAGAAGAACCTTACATAAAGGCAACTACAAAGAAGAACATATTGGAGTAGGACCTACATCAAGCTACAAGTCATCAAGAAAATCTCATCATCAACTAAGTTCACTTGAAGAAGGCAACTTGAAGAGCTTCAATATCTAGGAAATACAATCCACCAAGCTTGCAAGGAGGAATAAATTCCATTACATCTCAAAATCTATCAAGTAAGTACATGTCCCCTTATGGATATACATCAGCGTCTTTTTGCAATGAAAGCAATAAATTGGTAGGCACCAATAAATTTCTTGCATGGAAGAAGAGGACTCATCTACTTGTCAAGGAGAATGAAATCCTAGAGCATGCCAAAGCGAATATCACTATCCCTACTAAGGAATAGGCTCAAGCCTTAGCCAAATACAAAAAGGATGAGACAAGAGCTCAAAGGATTATGATATAATCAATCAAAGACTCTCTCATTCCTTATGTCTCCAAGTTTGAGACATCAAAAGAAGTTTATGATAAAATAGTAGAGTTATTCTCGGTATCCACACCTAGAGAAGTAATATCTCTAAGGAATGAATTATACAAGATGAAGATAACAAAGGAAGGAACAACTCCCTACCTCATGAAAATATTTGAAATGAGATATCAACTTCAAGAGCTTGGGGAAGTCATGTTTGACAAATAAATGAAAATTTTTGTACTCAATGCTCCACCTGAGGAGTGGGGAAACTTTACATCAAACATATATGCCAAGAAGGAAGAAACCACTCTCAGTGAAATGTGGTCTCTATGCAGAACATAGGAAACCAAACTTAATGAAAAATTAGATGTGGAAGCAAAGGAGCAAGCATTTTCTACCATGGCCAAAAGAAAAGGTAAATTTGGCAAGTTTGGTCCATGAAGAACAAGCAACAAAGACATGTCCAAGATCTAATGTTTTGGATGCCAGGAATATGGAAACTACAAAAGGAATTTTACTAAGCTTAATAAGGACAAAAATAACAAAAGGAAGAGGGAAGAAGCTCGCATAACTCAAGAGATGAAAGAATAAGGAAAGAAGCAAAAGAAGGAAGATCCTCCAGATCTCTACTATAACTAGTTCAAAATGTTTTCTTCTAGACTTCTTTCAAAGTTTTGAGTAGAATAGGAGCATGTAGTAATAAACCAAATTGCATGGCTAGAATCACCCTTTATAATCTAGCAGCATATCGTACATAGAGTTCTAGAGACTCATGTAGATGTAGCATTTATTATAAGAAAAACATGTATAAGTAGAAATATCTTATAAAATATCAGAGCATGACAAATATAGCTCAAGATATTTGGGTAGAAGAAGCATACCTAGTATAGGACCCCATATATGATGAAAGAAAATTGATCATGATAATAATCTTAGAAAACCTACATCATCAAAAATAAAGGAAGCTTTTGCAAGGTAAGGATCTTAAGATCCTATGATATAATCTTCAAAAGAAGGTTCATGGACCAAAGCAGATGTCTCATTGGGAATCCCATTCATGGGATTTAAGAAAAGGATGATATGCATGCAAGCTAAGATGAAGCAAGAAGGGCTAGACCAAATGATGATCAAAGGATAATCAAGATGAGGTATGTATGCATCATTGTTTAAGTCATGTTATCATTTGTATATTATTGAGTCATGGGTATAACATGATCAATCATGAAAGAATCTCATTCACCAAGAACATGATGGAAGGCATGTACCACAATGCAATGAAGACAAACAAAAGAACATGCTCACATAAGGAGCATACTATTGTTGACTAAGAAGCAAGAAGAAATGTTGACAAGTCTAGAGAGGGAGCAATGGAGGAATTATTCCACAAGAAGAATTAGATGGTTGACCTATCTATCTGAGAAGAAGCAAATAAAGAAAGAGATCAAGCATGTGAAGAACACCATGATCACCAAGAATCACTATTTGACAAAATACCTTGAAAGATATCTCCCGAAAGAAGGCAGGACAACTTTGATAAAGGATGAAAGGACCCTTAACACCTATGAAGGCCTTGGGAATGTAAAATGTGTAGATAACTTATTCTACTTTATGAAGATGTTGTGATGAAGAATCCATCCAAAAAAAGGAAAAGCAATTTTGAAGCAACATCAGGATGAAGTCATGATGGGCTACTAGGTCAAAGCATATAACCTGGAAAGTATGACGAAGCATCCGTGAGGAGAGAATTCTGAAGCATTGATAAGAGGACAAAGTAGTAGTGAAAGATGACAAGAAGAACTTGATAGTCACTTTCCATGAAGCAATGACATGAAAAACCAAGAAGGAAAGTGATCAATGGATGGTGCCCTACCGAGAAGAAGCTCGATCGAAGACTTCATGACATCAAGAAAGGAAGAAGATCAAGCACGTTGAAGGAGCCACGAAAAATAATGTGTTGATGAATGAAAGAGTCCCTAGTTAAGAGGGCACTCTGATAGGTCCCTGATCAAGAGGGATTTTTTGATCACCCTTGATTACAAAGGAGTGACAATTGTGTTTTCCATTCCATGGGTAATGCACTAAACCAGGACTAACAGCCGTAAGTCTAGATGAAGGCCATGAATGGAAATGTAGACACAAGATAGACACAACATTATTGTCTTCACATGGGAAGAAAGAATGAGAGGATTAGGCAATCATTTGGCATCCGATACTCTTTGAGGATGTTCAGGGCATCCAAGACAAGAGTAGTCAAGAGGACCAATATTCTTTGGGGGTTAGGAACCCAAGATAAGAATAGTCCTAGGAGGTCATAATCGAGAACACCCGGGTGGGTATGTACCTTGAGAGACAATGATGAAGGTGCCTATAAATTATTGATCTCACTAGCATTGTAGCTCATGGTATCATAGACAGATGGAGATTTTAGTCAAGGCCTTGCACTATGAAAATGCTGATGAATATGATGCTATAATAGATGGATTCCAAATTAGTTTCTCTTATGTGAATTCTTCAAGATTGAAAATTTCCAAAAAACTCGCAATGTTGTATGAATACCTCCCTAGTTAAGAGGGAGCATTGAAGGAAATGTAACTAGGCTAGGTATTCATCAATTTAATTGTGATATTTGTACTTATTCAAGAAAGATAAATTATTTTTGTATTATTTTTCAATGATTTTCTTGCTCATTAAACATAGGTCAAGCACATTTTGAAGTGCTTCTAGAGAGTCAAAATCAAAATGTAATTATGATAAGACCCTTTGAGGGAATTCTACATCATGTAACTCATCATAAAAGGTCATGGGAACACCTTCAAGCATGGTCAAATCCTCTCCTAGTAGCAACGAAGTCTACAAGCAACAAAACGATGGGTAAAATTGAATTATAGAGAAAAATTGTGAGTCAGCCTTAAGGACAGTCATGTCGGCTTGAAGAGTAGGGACAAACCTCTATTTATAGAGGTTGTCCACTCCTCAAATGGACAAGAAATTCACACTAAAATCCGTATACAAGAGGAGGGCTAAAAGGATGAAGATAATGTAGAAAAATGGTAACAAGGACAATGAACATAAGGAGACAAAACAACAAAGGGAAGGAGGTCATTTATGAAGCTTTTACAGCCACACATGCGAGGTTAAGGAAGGCTTGACTACGGCCATAGCAGCAGAATACAACATTTCAATATATCTTACTGTTTTGGGTACAAACAAAGTCTATTAGGTCTCTCTCTACAAGCGAAGGAGAAGCCCACATATACGAAGGAAAAAGGACCAAGATCGAAGAATGTAGAACTATTTCTAGTACTAGAAATATTCATACGTGGGAGGTGCAGGAAGGGTTTGGCAGCAGTGTAAGGAAACAACATGAATATCCTCATTCAGATGTATACCTAGGTCTCCAAGGTATCTAAAGAAAACAAAAGAAGTATCTATCTATAATGAAGTAAAGAATCCCTATTATTATATAGTTTCCTAACCTAGAAGACAAAGTGCTGGAAGACAAAGTGCCAGATGAAGTACTGGAAGATGTGTCAGAAGTGATAGTGCAAAAGGAGGAAGGATTTGACATATGCTTGGAGGATATCCTAGTCAAAGATCAAGGGTTTGGTGGTTGTTCAAATAAGAAGCTTCAATAAGAGAAATCTTACAGAGGGTTTTCCTCTCAAGAGTGGAGAGGGGTTGTCCCTGGTAGAGAGCCAAATTATGTGTTCTTGTTATTTTGTTTTAGTAGTAGTTTGATAAAGCACACACATATGACCTAATAAGAAGAAGAAGAATAATAAGCTAATAATAAAATTAAAAAGACTTCACAAATTGTTACTAGGTCACAGAGAATCATTGCAACACTACTTTGCCCTAAATTCTCTAACATTGTCCTTGTTCACTTGTGAGTTACAAAAAGCCTTCTTCCTCTTGTAACATGTCTTCTACTTGCTACAATATCAATTTCTCTTCTTGGTATACTTTTCTCCTTTATTTCTCCAGGAAATTCTACCCACACTCACTATGGAATTACCCTCTACCAACTTCTCCTCTTCTTCTGGTTCTCTGCAGTAGAAACTCTTCTCCTTCTCCAAAGCACATATGCTCTTAGCTTTTCAAAGCTATCAGGCTACTGAAATTTCCTCTGCTCACTTCTCTCTTCTCTTTTAATGTCCTTACTTCCTTTTTTGGTTTTGTCACAATTCCTCTTCCTTATGAGAGTCTACGACTCTATCTTCTTTTCACAACATTACTGGTTTTCTACCTAATATCTACTCCAACCTACAACCATAGTTCTTTATGAACAGGGTTAACACGAGAAAAAAATTAGATATGTACCAAGGTCCTCAATAATATCCCTATTGATCCACTCTTTTAAATCAATTATCATCCAAACACTTCTACTCAAAACAATCTTTCCCAAGAGTATATCATCACTTTCATCTCCCTCCAATCATGTCTTATTTGAAAAAATAACTTTCTACAAAAGAATTCCAATTTTTTTTCCTTTTCATTCAAACTAAAACAAAATATTCCTATTTGTTGTTCCTATGCACTGTTGCATCATAATGTGAACCTTCTTTATCAACTACCTCTCCTTCATCTATTAAAATAAATCTTCAAAAACTTCTCTCAAACTTTAACTTAATGTAAAATGCACACAAAAAACTGTAATATAATCTTACTATGATTTCCCTTTCAGGGGATTTGTATGTGCTAGCTCTATCTTCATTATTGTAATTCGTCAATATCCTTGACTTAGAACGTTCTTCTCCATCATATTCCAAAATTTCCAGCACTCCTCTTTCAAGATTTACCCCGTGATCTTCAATTTTCAAGCACAAATATAAATTGTAGAACAAACAAACTTAACTTCTTTCAATTTCCTCCAGATATGATTTTGTTGCAACACCTTGCTCCAAAGTTCCTCTGTCGTCATTGTTTTTGGAAATTCCTCCTCTAAGAGTTGTCAAGATAAATAGTTTTCTAGCTCTTATACCACTTTGTCTCTAGTAGAAATAGCTCTGATACCACATTGATGCAAGCCAAAGTTTGAGCATGCTTTAAAATCCACAGTGCCCAATCTTGGTTCAAAAAGGTGATTCCTTGTTACTCTATTTATAGTCGATTTCCAGGATAATAAGTCTCGTTTATATACATTACAATGGGAGATTTAAATATAAGTGGGAGGATATACTCAAAGTGGGAGGATATGAAAGGAAGGCATTGTATATAATAGTGTGGCCTCACCCACAATACATGTACAAACCACAGTACTTTTCTATTTCACTCTGGTGTTAGCCCTTTCCTAACCATTGAATCATGCCTCATGACCTCTCTTATAATAAGATACTTAAAATTCCTAGACATTTCATATCCCATAGCTTTGTTTAAGTGAAAATTTCCAATCTTTCGGGCTATATCCTGTTGGGTATGGCCCACTCCATGTATTCTCTTTTCACTACTAACTCTTCATCAATTTCTCGTAATCCTTTTAATAATCCTTTGATCCTCTTATTATAATTACTGGTGGGTCCCACACTACCATGTGAGCTCTCTTCTCAAATATTTTCTCGATAGTCCTTGAATCCTTTTCTAATGACTTTAAATGGAAGTCCCAGGCTAAACCCCAGGTTTCCCGGCTTCCAGACTCCCATCACTGGTAATTAATTAAGTGTTGAACCTATGGCCTAGTGTTGTTAATTGACAGTAATTGTCCAACAAGAATCCAACTTTTGTCTCTCAGTGCTATCAAGTAACTAGTTTTGTCGAAACTCTTAAAAAAAACTAAGTGTTGCATCGCTCCTATATGTTGTACTCCTCTAGCTTGGTTTTGTGGCTTCGTGCTCCTCTTTTTCAAATTTGGCTATCTCACCTCTATTCTCTTCTCTATTAGACTTTCTCTTCAAGTTTCCCTTCTACCTGTAATCAATGCTTGATATTCTAAAGAGACTCGTGATCTATGGATAATGGATAGTTGATCCTTCACTGATCAACGATCAACACCTATCTCTCCTAAACTTGTTAAACTTGATAATGGATAGTTGATCCTTCATTGATCAACGATCAACACCTATCTCTCCAAAGCTTGTCAATTCTGCCCACTTGTGTAAAGCACTACCTCTTCTGATCTTTACTCCATCATCCACCTAGCTTGGACTTGTGACTATTTGTCAAATACGAATCTGTCCTAAGCTTTACTTAATGTTATGTAACTTTGTAGGGTCTTGTGCACTATTTTAAAGTAGTGACCTTCATGAGCTTGATCAAATAAGACCCGCAAGATATCTACTAAACCAAACTTAACACATAAATATAGTTACACATGGTAACATAACTTATAATAACTAGTAAAGACACACATCCAACTCATATACTAAAACAGAGCAATCCTTTTATTAATATATACCCATAGATTAATTACAAAGTTCCCTCTCAACCTTATTATCACAATAAATCCCTCTTTGGACTTATGGTACTAATTGGCCTTCGATTCCTCTTGAGCCCCTCTATCACACTCTTCTATACCTTAATTTCCATTATGAATTTGATTACATTTATACAAAATTGGATTATGAACTAATTTAGTTTTAGATCAAATTTCCTCAAAAAAATTCTATCTTTTTAGCTTTCTTAGATTCGTTAAACCCTCAAGGGATCTAACTAACCCTTAGATCTCTAAAATTTTCCAAAATACTCTCGAGATATCTCTTTTAGAAGAGATATAATAACACCAATCCTAATTTATGTATAATTATTCTACGAACTTAGCAAAACACATTAAATTAAATAATTCCACACAATTAGGGAACAAACTCCCTTGCTAAATGAAAACCCCTAGGTCTAATCAAAATACAATTTTGACTTGGAAGTGGGATGCTACTACATCACTAATGAATTTCATAATGGGCTGGGAAGGTACTAACTTTGCTAATATTTATTTCAAGTATGCATAAATGGCATGAAGTCCTCAAGTGTAAAATTTGTTGGGAAAAAACAGTGTCTTTGTCTTTCCTAGTTTCTCACTCTACAATAGGGTTACAGATGCTCATTCAACCTTTTAAATAATTCCCGGTCCTTCACATTGTAACGATCTTCTAGCTTACTTCTAGCTCATTTTAGTTTAAAAATTAGGGTTTAAATATTAAGGCCCTAAACTAACCATAGACATGTTTCTCTTCATTTATATGTGATGAGGACAATGTTTAATGGTGTTGTCTTTCATGCGAGAGTTTCATTCCCTTATGTGGCCGAATCCGTATAGTCGCAAAAGCGGTTTCTTTTTTTATACACTTACAGAATGAACATATATA
>APFE031002962.1:19252-32958 GCA_000404065.3 Pinus taeda | reverse complement strand
CTGGTACAATCTTGGTTTAGTGAAACTATCAGGGAAATTATTTTACATTGTCTTTATTTTATTTGCATAGTTTCCACTTAGAAAATTCCAACAGGGATTTATGAGAACCCTCTTACTACTTTCAATGACCATAAGTACCTTTGTCCTACCACATGTGCTCATTTTTATTACATACAATAAGCACAAATAATGAACAACAATTGCATATTTTGATACACCAACATTTATTTCCATTCACCAACAACAATAAAATTTTCATTTAACAATATATAATTTCAAACCATTGGCTCCTATAGTAATCATCTACTCTACTGTCTTCTACATTGTCTAAACATTCACATTTATACTATTCATATACTTATCTAAGTCCTTCTAGGAAATATGTTAAAGGCTTCGACGTTCCTCCCAACCTTGAACCAATCAATATGTTATCTCCACCTAAGATCCACTCCTATTTTTTAGGCAACTATGCAGAAATCATTGTTTAATATTCACCTCCTGAACCACTTAGCAACATATTGCTAATTCTCTAGGTTCCCAACCAGTATTTCTCTCCCACTTGTTTTCTTTTCAAAAGTAACTTCATTTATCTACCATAGTTCTTTTCACAAAATCCACATCATGAAATTTATTTCTAGTCCTCCCATTTTTTGCTTGTGGTCTATCTCTGCCAAAAAATTATCTCTTTAATCTAGCAAAACGAGGATTTTATTCATTTTTTTCCTTCCTCCACTGGGCATAACTAATTTTAACCATTTCTAGGCAATTAAGATTTATCTCACATGTCAGTCTTTAATATATTTCTAAGAGGATTAACATGACAAAATAATTTCTTCTTTAATTATTTAAAAATAGAGATTTTCATAAACTTATCATGTCATTTGTCTTTTAACTTTCCAACAAATAGTGAAATGTAAAAGTAATAAAGCAAATTTCCAGGGGTATTACCATGCCAAAAATAATTTCTTCTTTACAAATTAAAAAATAAATATTTTCATCAACTTATCATGTCATCTGTCTTTTAACTTTCCAACAAATAATGAAATGTAAAAGTAATAAAGTAAATTTCCAGGGGTATTACATCTCCTCACCCCTTAAAAGGGACATCATACTCAGTGTTTTTCAGGCTTCCATCATCTTTTCAATATCATATAAAATATTTCCCTCATATTATATTCCATTTCCAAGGTGGCCTACTTAGGCCCAAAGTGCTCCCATTGCACTTTAACCTAGACGATGGCTCAATTTCAGAGTATAATCTCCCTCCAATCAAAAATTTGCAGTGGTTTGGCCTAGAAATCTCCTTCCCATTTGACCTGTACAATTCCAATCAATTATATGAACTAGATCATGTATATATTTTTTTAAAAGAAACACATGAAGCACATTATGAATGTTAATATGAGATGGTAGTGCCAGCTAGTAGGCCACCATCCCTACTATATCTAATATCTCAAATGACCCACAAAAGTAAGGAGACAGTATAGAAAATATCCCCAATTTCAAGGAGTTATTTTGGGTCACACTTTAACATAAACATGTTCATCCACTTAAAACGTTTTATGTGTCCTTTTTAAATTAGCATATCTCTTTATCTGTCATGTGATGCTTTCAAATTGTGTCTAATATTTTTCACTATTTCCTACATTTCTTGTAATAGATCTAGTCCTAGAATAAGTTTATATTCAGGTCATATCCAATTTAAAAAAACATGGCATTTCCTTCCATACAAAGCCTCAAAGGGACTCATCTTGATAATGCAATTAATTATAATTATTATAATATTGTTATTATACATTATTATTATTATTATTATTATTATTATTGGTATTAATTTCTTAATATTAATACTTAATAATAAAAGTTAATTAATGTTAATAATAATGATAATTACTTATTATTATTAACTTTATAAGTTAATAATTATTATTACTATTAAAACTCACCGAGTTAATAGTAATAATTATTACTAAAGTTTAATAACAATAATGATTATTGTTTGTATTAATTGTTATAATTATTAATATTTTATAAGGGAATGTTAATAGTTAGGTTTATTATTAGAGGTTAGCTTAGATGTTATTAAGAATAATCCAATTAAATGATGAGGCTGGAATGGAATAAAAGGGGAAGGAGGAAGCAGTGTGAATATTTCAAGGTAAAAGATATGATGGAGAGGGTCAGAGGAAAGGCCAAAGAGGTTAAAGTGAAAGAGGGGACCAAGGAAAAAGGTTGAGGCACAAAGGTTTTAGTTAAGGTTGTAAGACATGTGCTCTTGAGTAAATAAAGGGATACAACTCCTACTTACTTCCAAGGTGAGTTCTTTGATCAAACATCAAGATTAGATATGGGATCCCCACTATCCCCTATAGTTTCCAATTGTTTCATGTGTTAATTGCCAGCACTTGATCTGTGGCCTAACACCTGATTGGTCCATGATCTCTATTTAAAGAGGATGGAGGGTGATTTGTAGGGTAACCGTTCATGAGGGAAGCTTATGTAAATTTTCATTCTTTTATTAATAAATTGCTTGAAGTGGCCACATTGGCTCATGCCACGGACTGTTTCCCTCTTTGAGGGTTTTAACCATGTCGACAATACTAGTGTATTGATATGTGATCTGTTTGTGAGTGGTGTCCTTTGGTGTTCTGTCTGAGGAACTTACCCTGTAAATTCCTACAAAAGCTTGGAAACCTTCCCTCTAAAACCTAAATTATAGATTAGGTTTGTTGATGACAATAGTGTAAATTGGCCACATAGGGACAAGGAGTTAATAAACTTTCTAAACCACCTCAAAAGTTTATCTAATGACATCAATTTTACTATGGAGGTTGAGGAAAATAATTGCATCCATTTCCTTAACCTTCTCATCCTTAGGAATGAAGATGGATCATTGGGGCATAAGGTGTTTAGAAAGAAAACCCACACCGATAGCTACCTTCATGCGGAGTCACACCATCATCCATCACAAAAGATTGGAGTGCTAAAAACCATCTTCACTAGAGCTTTAAGAATATCAAACTCAGAACATGTAGAGGAGGAGATAAAATATCTAAAGAAATTCTTTGCTAGCATCAGATATAAAAATAAATAAATCATAAAAACCATCAAAATTGTTAGAATGATAAATGGAGCTAGACCCTCTTTGACAAATTCCCAACCTTCTAATAATAAGGCCTTTCTTGCATAAATTCAAAGTTTCATTGATAATCTTGCAAGGGTTCTCAAAAATAAAAACATTGATCCCTCTTTCAAACCCTTAATGGCCATCAAGCAGAGGATGAGATCAGTAAAGGACAATCTTGATCACCTCCAAAACAAGGGTGTTTATAAGGTCTTATGTTCATGTGGAGAATGTTATATTGGAGAAACAGGAAGATTTTTCAAACCTAGACTCAAAGAACATGGTGTTGACATTAGAAATGGTAGAATTCGATTGCCTACACTTGCATAACACCCATCAAAGACATGTCACCATGTGTTCCTTGAAGACTCAAAAGTAATCGTTGAGGAAAAACATCAGTATAAGAGAAATATCCATGAAGCCCTTGAAATTATTCACCAAGGAGTTCTACAAACCTAGAAGAAGAACCTTACATAAATGCACCTACAAAGAAGAACATATTGGAGTAGGACCTACTTCAAGCTACAAGTCATCAAGAAAATCTCATCATCAAGTAAGTCCACTTGAAGAAGGCAACTTGAAGAGCTTCAAGATCTAGGAAATACAAGCCACCAAGCCTACAAGGATGAAGAAATTCAACTACATCTCAAAATGTATCAAGTAAGTACATGTCCCCTTATGAATATACATCAATGTCTTTTTGCAATGAAAGCAATAAATTGGTAGGCACCAATAAATTTTTGCATGGAAGAAGATGACTGATCTACTTGTCAAGGAGAATGAAATCCTAGAGCATCCCAAAGGGAATATCACTATCCATGCTAAGGAACAGACTCAAGCCTTAGCCAAGTACAATAAGGATGAGACAAGAGCTCAAAGGATTCTGATAGAATATATCAAGGACTCTCTCATTCCTTATGTCTCCAAGTTTAAGACATCAAAAGAAATTTCTAATAAAATAGTAGAGTTATTCTCGGTATCCACAACTGGAGAAGTAATATCTCTAAGGAATGAATTATACAAGATGAAGATAACAAAGAAAGGAATAGCTACCTACTTCATGAAAATCTTTGAAATGAGAGATAAACTTCAAGAGCCTGGGGAAGTCACGTCTTACAAAGAAATGAAAACTGTTGTACTCAATCCTCTACCCGAGGAGTGGGGAACTTTACATCAAACATATATGCCAAGAAGGAAGAAACCACTCTCAGTGAAATGTGGTCTCTCTGCAGAACATAGGAAACCAAACTTAAGGAAAAATAAGATGTGGGATCAAAGAAGCAAGCACTTTCTACCATGGCCAAAAGAAAGGGTAAATTTGGCAAGTTTGGTCCACGAAGAACAAACAACAATGACATGTCCAAGATCCAATGTTTTGGATGCCAAGGATATGGAAACTACAAAACGAATTGTCCTAAGCTTAAGAAGGACAACAATAATGAAAGGAATATGGAAGAAGCTCACATAACTCAAGAGATTAAAGAATAAGGAAATAAGCAAAAGAAGGAAGATCCTCCAGATCTCTACTATGACTAGTTCAAAATATTTTCTTCTAGACATCTTTCAAAGTTTTGAGTAGAATAGGATGATGTAGTAATAAACTAAATTTCATGGCTAGAATCACCCTCTATAATCTAGCAGCATAATGTACATAAAGTTCTAGACACTCATGTAGATGTAGCATTTATGATAAGAAAAAAGTGCATAAGTAGAAATATCTTATAGAATATTGAAGCATGACAAATATAGCTCAATATATTCATGTAGAAGAAGCATACCTAGTATAGGACCTCATATATGATGAAAGAAAATTGATCATGACAATAATCTTAGAAAACCTACATCATCAAAAATAAAGGAAACATTTGTAAGGTAAGGATATTTAAGATCCTATGATATAATCTTCAAAGAAGGTTCATGGACAAAAGCAGATGTCTCATTGGGAATCCCATTCATGGGATTCAAGAAAAGGATGATATGCATGCAAGCTAAGATGAAGCAAGAAGGGCCAGACCAAATGATGATCAAAGGATAATCAAGATGAGGTATGTATGCATTATTGTTTAAGTCATGTTATCATTTGTATATTATTGAGTCATGGGTATAACATGATCAATCATGAAAGAATCTCATTCACCAAGAACATGATTCAAGGCATGTACCACAATGCAATGAAGGCCAACAAAAGAACATGTTCACATAAGGAGCATAATATTGCTGACTAAGGAGCAAGAAGAAATGTTGACAAGTCCAGAAAGAGAGCAATGAAGGAATTATTACACAAGAAGCATTAGATGGTTGACCTATCTATTTGAGAAGAAGCAAATAAGGAAAGAGATCAAGCATGCAAAGAACACCATGATTGCCAAGAATCACTATCTGACAAAATGCCTTGAAAGATACCTCCCGAAAGAAGGCAGGACAACTCTAGTAAAGGAAGAAAGGACCCTTGCCACCGATGAAGGCCTTGGAAATATAAAAGGTGTAGATAACTAATTCTTCTCTATGAAGATGTCATGATGAAGAATCCATCCAACAAAAGGAAAAGCAATTTTGAAGCAACATCAGGATGAAGTCATGATGGGCTACTAGGTCAAAGCATATAACCTGGAAAGTATGACAAAGCATTCGTGAGGAGATAATTCTGAAGCATTGATAAGAGGACAAAGTAGTAGTGAAAGATGACAAGAAGAAATTGATAGCCACTTTCCACGAAGTATTGACATGAAAAACCAAGAAGGAAAGTGATAAATGGATGGTGCCCTACCAAGAAGAAGCTCGATCGAAGACTTCATGACATCAAGAAAGGAAGAAGATCAAGCAAGTTGAAGGACCCACGAAGAAGAAGGTGTTGATGAAGGAAATAGTCCCTAGTTAAGAGGGTGCTCTGATAGGTCCCTGATCAAGAGGGATTTTTTGATCACCCTTGATTACAAAGGAGTGACGATTGTGTTTTCCATTTCATGGGTCATGCACTAAACCAGGACTAATAGCCATAAGTCTAGATGAAGGCCATGAATGGAAATGTAGACACAAGATATACACAACATTATTGTGTTCACTTGGGAAGAAAGAATGGGAGGATTAGGTAATCATTTGGCATCTGATACTCTTTGAGGATGTTCAGGGCATCCAAGGCAAGAGTAGTTAAGAGGACCAATATTCTTTGAGGGTTGGGAACCCAAGATAAGAATAGTCCTAGAAGGTCATACTCGAGAACAACTGGGTGGGTATGTACCTTGAGAGACAATGATGAAGGTGTCTATAAATCATTGATCTCACCAACGTTTTAGCTCATGGTATCATAAATAGATAGAGATTTTAGTCAAGGCCTTGCACCATGAAAATGCTGATGAATATGATGCTATAATAGATGGATTGCAAATCAGTTTCTCTTATGTGAATTCTTCAAGGTTTAAAATTTCCAAACACCTTGCAATGTTGTATGAATACCTCCCTAGTTAAGAGGGAGCATTCAAGGAAATGTAACTAGGCTAGATATTCATCAATTTAATTGTGATATTTGTACTTATTCAAGAAAAGAGAAATTATTTTTGTATTATTTGTCAATGATTTTCTTGCTCATTAAACATAGGTCAAGCACATTTTGAAGTGCTTCTAGAGAGTCGAAATCAAAATGTAATTATGATAAGACCCTTTGAGGGAATGCTACATCATGTAACTCATCATACAAGGTCATGGGAACACCTTCAAGCATGGTCAAATCCTCTCCTAGCAGAAACAAAGTCTACAAGAAACAAAACGATGGGTAAAATTGAATTATAAAGAAAAATTATAAGTCAGCCTTAAGGAAAATCATGCCGGCTTGAAGAGTAGGGACAAACCTCTATTTATAGAGGTTGTCCACTCCTCAAAAGGGCAAGAACTTGACACTAAAATCCGCATACAAGAGGAGGGCTAAAAGGATGAAGATAAGGTACAAAAATGGTAACAAGGACAACAAACATAAGGAGACAAAACAACGAAGGGAAGGAGGTCATTTATGAAGCTTTTACAGCGACACGTGTGACGTCAAGGAAGGCTTGACTACAACCATAGCAGCAAAAAAGGACATGTCAATATATCTTACTGTTTTGGGTACAAACAAGGTCTATTAGGTCTCTCTCTACAAGCGAAGGACAAGCCCACATATATGAAGGAATAAGGACCAATATCGAAGAATGTAGAACTATTTCTAGTACTAGAAATAGTCTTACGTGGGAGGTGCAGGAAGGGTTTGGCAGTAGTGTAAGGAAACACCATGAATATCCTCATTCAGATGTATGCCTATGCCTACAAGGTATCTAAAGAAAACAAAAGAAGTATCTATCTATAACGAAGTAAAGAAGCCCTAATATTATATAGTTTCCTAACCTAGAAGACGAAGTACTGGAAGACAAAGTGCCAAATGAAGTGCTGGAAGATGTGTCGGAAGTGATAGTGCAAAAGGAGGAAGGATTTTACATATGCTTGGAGGATATCCTCGCCAAAGGTTTAGGGTTTGGTAGTTGTTCAAATAAGAATCTTCAATAAGAGAAATATTACAAAGGGTTTTCCTCTCAAGAGTGGAGAGGGGTTTTCCCTGGTAGAGAGCCAAACTATGTGTTCTTGTTATTTTGTTTTGATAGTAGTTTGATGAAGCACACACATATGAACTAATAAGAATAATAAGAATAATAAGATAATAATAAAATTAAAAAGACTTCACAAATTATTACCAAGTCACAGAGAATCATTGCAACACTACTTTGCCTTAGATTCTCTAACACTGTCCTTGTTCATTTGTGAGTTACAGCAAGTCTTCTTCCTCTTGTAACATGTCTTCTACTTGCTACAATATCAATTTCTCTTCTTGGTATCCTTTTCTCCTCTATTTCTCCAGGAAATTCTACCCACACTCACTATGGAATTACCCTCTGGCAACTTCTCCTCTTCTTTTGGTTCTCTGTAGTATAAACTCTTCTTCTGCAAGATGACAAGAAGAACCTGATAGTCACTTTCCATGAAGCATTGACATGAAAAACCAAGAAGGAAAGTGATCAATTTATGGTGCCCTACCAAGAAGAAGCTCGATCAAAGACTTCATGACATCAAGAAAGGAAGAAGATCAAGCAAGCTGAAGGACCCACAAAGAAGAAGGTGTTGATGAAGGAAAGAGTCCCTAGTTAAGAGGGTGCTCTGGTAGGTCCTTGATTAAGAGGGAGTTTTTGATCACCCCTGATTACAAAGGAGTGACAATTTTGTTTTCCATTTCATGGGTTATGCACTAAACCAGGACTAACAGCCGTAAGTCTAGATGAAGGTCATGAATGGAAATGTAGACACAAGATAGACACAACATTATTGTCTTCACTTGGGAAGACAGAATGGGAGGATTAGGTAATAATTTGGCATCCGATACACTTTGAGGATGTTTAGGGCATCCAAGACAAGAGCAGTCAAGAGGACTGATATTCTTTGAGGGTTGGGAACCCAAGATAAGAATAGTCCTAGAAGGTCATACTCGAGAACACCTGGGTGGGTATGTACCTTGAGAGACAATTATGAAGGTGTCTATAAATCATTGGTCTCACTGACATTGTAGCTCATGGTATCATAAATAGATGGAGATTTTAGTCAAGGCCTTGCACTATGAAAATGCTGATGAATATGATGCTATAATAGATGGATTGCAAATCAGTTTCTCTTATGTGAATTCTTCAAGATTTAAAATTTCCAAGCACCTTGAAATGTTGTATGAATACCTCCCTAGTTAAGAGGAAGCATTGAAGGAAATGTAACTAGGCTATGTATTCATCAATTTAATTGTGATATTTGTACTTATTCAAGAAAAGAGAAATTATTTTTGTATTATTTGTCAATGATTTTCTTGCTCATTAAACATAGGTCAAGCACATTTTGAAGTGCTTCTAGAGAGTCAAACTCAAAATGTAATTATGATAAGACCCTTTGAGGGAATGCTACATCATGTAACTCATCATACAAGGTCATGGGAACACCTTCAAGCATGGTCAAATCCTCTCCTAGCAGCAACAAAGTCTAAAAGAAACAAAACGATGGGTAAAATTGAATTATAGAGAAAAATTGTGAGCCAGCCTTAAGGACAGTCATTTCAGCTTGAAGAGTAGGGTCAAACCTCTATTTATAGAGGTTGTCCACTCCTCAAAAGGACAAGAAATTCACATTGAAATCTGCATACAAGAGGAGGACTAAAAGGATGAAGATAAGGTAGAAAAATGGTAACAAGGACAACGAATATAAGGAGACAAAACAACGAAGGGAAGGAGGTCATTTTTGAAGCTTTTATAACCACACATGTGAGGTTAAGGAAGGCTTGACTGTGGCCATAGCAAAAGAAAAGGACATGTCAATATATCTTACTATTTTGGGTACAAACAAGGTCTATTAGGCCTCTCTCTACAAGCGAAGGAGAAGCCTGAATATACAAAGGAAGAAGGACCAAGATCAAAGAAGATAAAACTATTTCTAGTACTAGAAACAATCATATGTGGGAGGTGCAGGAAGGGTTTGGCAGCGATGTAAGGCAACAACATGAATATCCTCATTCAGATGTATACCTAGGCCTACAAGGTATCTAAAGAAAACAAAAGAAGTCTCTATCTATAACGAAGTAATGAAGCCCTAATATTCTATAGTTTCCTAACCTAGAAGAAAAGGTGCTGGAGCACAAAGTGCCAGATGAAGCGTTGGAAGATGTGTCGAAAGTGACAATGTAAAAGGAGGAAGGATTTGACTTATTCTTGGAGGATATCCTAGTCAAAGGTATAGGGTTTGGTAGTTGTTCAAATAAGAAGCTTCAATAAGAGAAATCTTACAAAGGGTTTTCCTCTCAAGAGTGGAGATGGGTTGTCCCTGGCAGAGTGCCAAATTCTGTGTTCTTGTTATTTTGTTTTGGTAGTAGTTTGATGAAGCACACAGATATGAACTAATAAGAAGAAGAAGGATAATAAGCTAATAATAAAATTAAAAAGACTTCAAAAATTGTTATCAAGTCATAGAGAATCATTGCAACACTACTTTTCTCTAGATTCTCTAACACTGTCCTTGTTCACTTGTGAGTTACAAAAAGCCTTTTTCCTCTTGTAACAAGTCTTCTACTTGCTACAATATCATTTTCTCTTCTTGTTATCCTTTTCTCCTCTATTTCTCCAGGAAATTCTACCCACAGTCACTATGGAATTACCCTCGAGCAACGTCTCCTCTTCTTTTGGTTCTCTGCAGTAGAAACTCTTCTCCTTCTCCAGAGCACATATGCTCCTTAGCTTTTAAATGCTATCAGGCTACTGAAATTTCCTTTGCTCCCTTCTCTATTCTCTTTTAATTTCCTTACTTCCTTTTTTGGTTTTGTCTCAATTCCTCTTCCTTCTAAGAGTCTATGACTCTATCTTCTCTTCACAACATTACTGGTTTTCTACCTAATATCTACTCCAACCTACAACCATAGTTCTTTATGAACAGGGTTAACACAAAAAAAAAAAAAAAAAAAAAAAAAAAAAAATTTAGATATGTACCAAGGTCCTCAATAATATCCCTATTGATCCATTCCTTTAAACCAATTATCATCCAAACACTTCTACTTAGAAAAATCTTTCCCAAGAGTATATCATCACTTTCATCTCCCTCCAATCATGTCTTATTTGAAAAAATAACTTTCTAAAAAAGAAAATTCAAAATTCTTTCCTTTTCAATCAAACTGAAACAAAATATTCCTATTTATTGTTTCTATGCATTGTTGCATCATAATGCAAACCTTATTTATCAACTATCTCTCCTTCATCTATTAAAATAAATCTTCAAAAACTTCTCTCAAACTTTAACTTAATGTAAAATGCACACAGAAAAACTGTAATATAATCTTACTATGGTTTCCCTTTCAAGGGATTTGTATGTGCTAGATCTATCTTCATTATTGTATTTCATCAATATCCGTAACTCAGAACATTCTTCTCCATCATATTCCAAAATTTCCAGCACTCCTCTTTCAAGATTTACCCCGTGATCTTCAATTTTCAAGCACAAATATAAATTTAAAAATAAACAAACTTACCTTCTTTAAATTTCCTCCAGATATGATTCTGCTGCAACACCTTGCTCCAAAGTTCCTTTGTCATTATTGTTTTTGGAAATTCCTCCTCTAAGAGTTGTCAAGATAAAGAGTTTTATAGCTCTGGTACCACATTGATGCAAGCCAAAGTTTGAGCATGCTTTAAAATCCACAGTGCCTAGTGTTGGTCCAAAAAGGTGCTTCCTTGTTACCCTATTTATAGTCACTTTCCAAGATAATAAATCTCATTTATATACATTACAATGGGAGATTTAAATATAAGTGGGAGGATCTGAAAGGAAGGCATTGTATATAATAGTGTGGCCTCACCCATAATACATGTACAAATCACAATACTTTTCTATTTCACTCTGGTGTCAGCCCTTTTCTCACCATTGAATCATGCCTCGTGACCTCTCTTATAATAAGATACTTAAAAATCCTAGACATTTCATATCCCATAAATTTGTCTAAGTGAAAATTTCCATTCTTTCAAGTTATATCCTGTTGGATATGGCCCACTCCACGTATTCTCTTTTCACTACTAACTCTTCATCAATTTCTCGTAATTCTTTTAATAAGCCTTTGATCCTTTTATTATAATTACCAGTGGGTCTTATAATAAGATACTTAAAAATCCTAGACATTTCATATCCCATAACCTTGTCTAAGTGAAAATTTCCAATCTTTCAAGTGATATCCTGTTGGATATGGCCCACTCCACGTATTCTCTTTTCACTACTAACTCTTCATCAATTTCTCGTAATCCTTTTATAAGCCTTTGATCCTTTTATTATAATTACCAGTGGGTCCCACACTACCATGTGAGCTCTCTTCTCAAATATTTTCTCTATAGTCACTGAATCTTTTTCTAATAACATTAAATGGAAGTCCCAGGCTTCCCCCAGGTTTCCCGGCTTCCAGACTCCCATCACTGGTAATTAATTAAGTGTTGAACCTATGGCCTGGTGTTGTTAATTGATAGTATTCATCCAACATGAATCCAACTTCTGTCTCTCAGTGCTATCAATTAATAGGTGCTGTCAAAACTCTTAAAAAAAACTAAGTGTTGCACCGATCCTATATGTTCTACTCCTCTAGCTTGGTTTTGTGGCTTCGTGCTCCTCTTTTTCAAATTTAACTGTCTCACCTTTATTCTTTTCTACTTAGACTTTCTCTTCAAGTTTCCCTTCTACTTGTAATCAATGCTTGATATTCTAACGAGACTCATGATCTATGGTTAATGGATAGTTGATCCTTCGTTGATCAACGATCAACACCTATCTCTCCTAAACTTGTCAATTCTACACACTTCGTGTGTTCTACGCACTAGTGTAAAGCACTACCTCTTCTGATCTTTACTCCATCATCCACCTAGCTTGGACCTGTGACTATTTGTCAAATATGAATATGTCCTGAGCTTTACTTAATGTTATGTAACTCTGTAGGGTCTTGTGCACTATTTCAAAGTACTAACCTTCCTGAGCTTGATCAAATAAGACCCGCAACATATTTACTAACCAAACTTAACACATAAATATAGTTATATATGGTAACATAACTTATAATAACTGGAAAAGACACACATCCAACTCATATACTCAAATAGAGCAATCCTTTTATTAATATATACCCATAGATTAATTACAAGTTTCCCTCTCAACCTTATTATTACAATAAATCCCTCTTTGGACTTATGGCACTAATTGGCCTTCGATTCCTCTCGAGCCCCTCTATCAAACTCTTCTATACCTTAATTTCCATTATGAATTTGATTACATTTATATAGAATTGGATTATGAACTAATGTAATTTCAGATCCACAATTTCCTCAAAAAATTTTAGGTCTGTTAAACCCTCAAGGGATCTAACTAACCCTTAGATCTCTAAAATTTTCCAAAATACTCTCGAGATATCTCTTTTAGAAGAGATATAATTACACCAATCTTAATTTATGTATAATTATTCTACGAACTTAGGAAAATACATTAAATTAAATAATTCCACACAATTAGGGAACCAACTCCATTGGTAAATGAAAACCCCTAGGTCTAGTCAAAATACAATTTTGACTTGGAAGTGGGATGCTACTACATCACTAATGAATTTAGCAATGGGCTGGGGAGGTACTAACTTTGCTAATATTTCTTTCAAGCATGCACAAATGGCATGAAGTCCTCAATTGTAAAATTGTTGGGAAAAAACAGTTTTTTTTTTCCTAGTTTCTCACTCTACAACAGGGTTACAGATGCTCATTCAACCTTTTAAATATTTCTTGGTCCTTCACATCATAACAGCCTTCTAGCTTACTTCTAGCTCATTTGAGTTTAAAAATTAGGGTTTAAATATTAAGGCCCTAAACTAGCCATAGACATGTTTCTCTTCATTTATATGTGATGAGTACAATATTTAATGGTGTTGTCTTTCATGCAAGAGTTTCATTCCCTTATGTGGCCGAATCCATATAGTTGCAAAAGCGGTTTCATTTTTCTATACACTTGCAGAATGAACATATAT
>APFE031002962.1:1051-18467 GCA_000404065.3 Pinus taeda | reverse complement strand
TATATAGATAGATATATATAGATATATATATTACTTCTCTCTAGTCTACTTCTTCTAAAACATGTTTTTCTAATACTAGTAAGCCTTATGTACAATTTTATGTATGACCTCATCACCTTGGACAATCTTGGTTTAGTGAAACTATCTGGGAAATTATTTTACATTGTCTTTATTTTATTTGCATAGTTTCCACTTAGAAAATTCCAACAGGGATTTATGAGAACCCTCTTACTACTTTCAGTGACCATTAGTACCTTTGTCCTACCACATGTGCTCTATGTCATTACATACAAGAAGCACAGATAATGAACAACAATTGCATCTTTTGATACACCAACATTTATTTCCACTCATCAGCAACAATAAAATTTTCATTTAACAATATATAATTTCGAACCATTGGCTCCTACAATAATCATCTACTCTATTGTCTTCTACATTGTCTGAACATTCACATTTATACTATTCATATACTTACCTAAGTCCTTCTAGGAAATATGTTAAAGGCTTCCACGTTCCTCCCAACCTTGAACCAAACTATATGTTATCTCCACCTAAGCTCCACTCCTATTTTTTAGGAAACTATGCAGAAATCATTGTTTAATATTCACCTCCTGAACCACTTAGCAACATACTGCTAATTATTTAGGTTCCCAACTAGTTTTTCTCTCCTACTTATTTTCTTTTCAAAAGTAACTCTATTTACCTACCATAGTTCTTTTCACATAATCCACATCATGAAATTTATCTCTAGTCCTCCCATTTTTTGCTTGTGGTCTATCTCTACCAAAAAATTATCTTTTTAATCTAGCAAAATGAGGATTTTATTCATTTTTTTCCTTCCTCCTCTGGGCATAACTAATTTCAACCATTTCTAGACAATTAAGATTTATCTCACATGTCAGTATTTAACATATTTCTAAGAGGATTAACATGCCAAAAATAATTTCTTCTTTAATTATTTAAAAATAAAGATTTTCATCAACTTAACTTTCCAACAAATAATGAAATGTAAAAGTAATAAAGCAAATTTCCAGGGGTATTACCATGCCAAAAATGATTTATTATTTACTTATTTAAAAATAAATATTTTCATCAACTTATCATGTCATTTGTCTTTTAACTTTCCAACAAATAATGAAATGTAAAAGTAATAAAGTAAAATTCTAGGGGTATTACATCTACTCGCCCCTTAAAAGGGACATCATCCTCAGTATTTTTCAGGCTTCCATCATCTCTGCAGTATCATATAAAATATTTCCCTCATATTATCTTCCATTTCCAAGGTGGCCTACTTAGGCCCAAAGTGCTCCCATTGCACTTTAACCTAGATGATGGCTCAATTTCGGAGTATAATCTCCCTCCAATCCAAAATTTGTAGTGGATTGGCCTAGAAATCTCCTTCCCATTCGACTTGTACAATATTCCAATCAATTATATGAACTAGATCATATATATATTTCTTTAAAAGAAACACATGAAACACATTATGAATGTTAATATGAACCGACACTTGATTCGTGGCTTAACACCTGATTGGTCCATGATATCTATTTAAAGAGGATAGAGGGTCATTTTTAGGGTAACCGTTCATGAGAGAAGCTTATGTAAATTTTCCTTCTTTTATTAATAAATTTCCTGAAGTGGCTGCGTTGGCTCAAGTCGTGGACTATTTAACCACGTCAACAATACTGGTGTATTGATTTGTGATCTATTTGTGAGCGGTGTCCTTTGGTGTTCTGTCTGAGGAAATTACCTTGTAAATTCCTATAAAAGCTTGGAAACCTTCCCTTTGAAACCTAAATTATGGATCAGGTTTGTTGATGACACTAGTGTAAATTGGCCACATGGGGACAAGGAGTTAATAAAATTTCTAAACCACCTCAAAAGTTTATCTAATGACATCAATTTTACTATGGAGGTTGAGGAAAATAATTGCATCCATTTCCTTTCTCATCCTTAGGAATGAAGATGGATTATTGGGGCATAAAGTGTTAGAAAGAAAACCTACACTGATAGCTACCTTCATGCAGAGTCACACCATCATCCATCACAAAAGATTGGAGTGCTAAAAACCATCTTCACTAGAGCTTTAAGAATATAACAGTCGGAACATGTAGAGGAGGAGATAAAATATCTAAAGAAATTCTTTGCTAGCATTGGATATCAAAATAAATAAATCATAGAAACCATCAAAATTATTAGAACGGTAAATGGAGCTAGACTCTCTTTGACAAATTCTCAACCTTATAATAATAAGGCCTATCTTGCATAAATTCAAAGTTTCATTGATAAGCTTGCAAGGGTTCTCAAAAATAAAAACATTGATCCCTCCTTTAAACCCTTAATGACCATCAAGCAGAAGATGAGATCAGTAAAGGACAGTCCTAATCACCTCCAAAACAAGGGTGTTTATAAGGTCTTATGTTCATGTGGAGAATGTTATATTGGAGAAACAGGAAGATCGTTCAAACTTAGACTTAAAGAACATGGTGTTAACATTAGAAATGGTAGAATTCGATTGTCTACACTTGTAGAAAACTCATAAAAGACATGTCACCATGTGTTCCTTGAAGACTTGAAAATAATCACCAAGGAAAAACATCAGTATAAGAGAAAGATCCATTAAGCCCTTGAAATTATTAAGCATCCCCGCAATCTTAATAGAGATGGGGGTTTTGAAGTAAGTAGGAGTTGGATCCCCTTACTTACTCAAGAGCACAGGTCTTACAACCTTAACTAAAGCCTCCATCCCTCAACCTTTTTCCTTGGCCCCCTTTTTCACTTTAACCTCTTTAGCCTTTCTTTTGACCCTCTCCATCATATCCTTTACCCATGAATCTTCAAACTAGTTCCTCCTTCCCCTTTTCTTCCATTCGTTCTTCATCATTTACTTGGATTATTCTTAATAACATCTAAGCTAACCTCTAATAATTAAACTAATTGTTAACATTCCCTTATAAAATATTAATAATTATAACAATTAATACAAATAATAATCATTATTATTATTAACTTTAGTAATAATTATTACTATTAACTCGGTGAGTTTATAGTAATAATAATTAAGTTATAAAGTTTTTTTGTTTTTTTGCTGAAGCAAGAGTCGTACCTTATATTTCATTAAAATGGAAAATAAAGTACATAAAATAGAACAGCTCACGAGGAACTGTGAGCCAAGGGTATCAAGCTAAAGGTATAAACCTAAAACCCTACAAAACCTCAAAACTCTCAAAAGACAGAAAATGTTAAGACCGTATGATCATCCCATAGAAAACCGACAGACGAGATTCAATTCAGGTTGGCCCCAAGCACACACTCTACATTTTAGATCTGACCCGAAGAAAAAAAGGGTACCATTCTGAAAGGATATTAGGTCCACCTGGGGAGATAACCCATGAACTTGTTGAACGTGCTAAAATCATCGATTCCCACCAATAAACGAAACAAGTACGGAATAAATTCCTCCTCCAGACTTGCATCTTTAATCTCAACCGTCAAATCTCCTCTCCCGATCCAATGGTAGTGGAAGATTTTGCGGTACCTAAAAGCACGGGACTTAACTCCCTGGACCCACCTACATGCACGATTATTCTTGACCATAGTTCCACCTTGCATAATCTGACGGCATAGGCACATATCACATGGGTCTAAAGCCCCAAACATTAGTGCGCAATGAGGGTGGTATTCAGTCCCGCCCCTTGCCATGTGTAGCTTCATGAATGGAATTGCTCCCATTTCGGAAAAAACACTTCCCACTTCAAATTCATGTGATAAACCATATACCGCCCGGATTCCGGCCCCTCGCACTCTTCCATCTATGCCAACCAACCGGCCAATCATCCAGTAAATAGAGTTTACTGAGCAGCTTCCATCTGGAGCATCTATATCTATATTTACCTGGGATGCGGAGGCCGACAGTGACTTTCATCCCACTAAGACCAGACTAGGAGAAAAGTAGTGAAACATAATGCATCCAAGTCATCTAGACCCTGCCTCCATGGATCTGTGACAAAACACCATCCTATCTTCATCCACTTGGTTGTGACAGTACACCTTTTATCTATTCTGAGGCATCTCCCGCCCGATAGTGACCTTGCTCTCGGTACAGATCACTCCTTGATTGGCCAAAATATCTGCCAATTTATTGGTCGTTCTTCGCACATGATTAAAACCTATTGTGTGAAGGCACTAGAGGTGAAGCTGAATCCATTGAAAAACCTAGATTAGCCTCCAATTTTTAGAGACTTTTTCCAGTGTCATGCCATAGCTGATTCTCTTAACTGAGTTAATAGTTAACTCAGAATCAATTTCAACAATCACATTTTGGCGGTTATCCTGCTTCATGAAATATAAACGTTGTTCCATATCCATTAATTTTTCCATATTGTTAGTGGATCTTCCTAAATGGCAATGGAAGATGAAAAGAACGATTCCATTTTCATCTCTTAACACCCCTCCAAAGCCAATAATACCCGGGTTGCCTTTTGAAGCCCCATCAATGTTATATTTCAAAAAACCCTAAGGGGGAGGGTGCCAGAAATCCTGTTCATTATCCATTTTCATTACCTTTCTATCTAGGTCCTAAGGAATAAGCCCCTGCATACCTAGCTGATGAAGAATCCACAATTCAGCATCTGAAGGAGGGCTCTTAGGGGGATTCCGCACTGTAGAGCCAACCGTCTCCTTTAGTTGATTTAAGATCTGCTCAAAAAGGCGTTGCGAGGGACTTTTTTCATTCTTGAAGATTCTTTTGTTCCTTTCTTTCCAGACATTCCATATAATGAAGCCTGTCGTAAGAGCCCAAGCCGTGCCCATAAATTCATAATCTGAAAAGTTATGTCTCCAATTGATTAGGGTATTGATAATACTCCCTTGGTACCTGTCGGTCTATTGGAAAATGGAAGCAAAAGAATCCCATAAGCAGGAGGTGAAACTACAATTATTGAGAAGGTGCTCCATTGTTTCCTCATGGGCTTCACAGAGCTGGCATTTGGAAGGCCCCATAACACCCCTCTTCCATATGTTATCCCAAGTCAAAATTTTCTTATGATAAACTAGCCACATGAAGAATTTGATCTTCATCCAGCCTTGATGCCTCCATAGGTTCTGCCAAATCCTATCCAGAACATGGGAGTCTAGCTCATGGAGTATGCGTTTTGCCTCCTTAAGATTAAAGGAACCCTCATTATTGTTGCCCCATCTAAGTTGGTCATGCCCTCCTGTCACTAATATCTTCCTTTGTTCCAACAATTTCATAAGTTCCTTTGTTGTTGCTTTCAAGGGGTTGTCATCCCTGTAATCAATGTCCCTCCAGGTTCTCCATTTTCCTGCACTATTGGTGTGATCCCAAAAATATTTTACCTTAGATAACCCTTTTGTTTCTGTCTCTTGCTTGAGATCCAAAAAGTCCTCTGTTAATTGTATAGGTTCTTGTTGCCATTTATCCTCCCAAAATAAAGCTAGATTTCCTTCTCTGATTTCCCAGAAGCTGTTTTTTTGTACTAATCCTCTATTCTCCTCGGCCTTATTCCAGATGTGTGAGCCCTTAATGCTTCCAAACATCCTTATGTGATCACTATTTTGCCAAGTGTTGGCATATTTTTCTTTCCAGATACTAACCCACTGAGTCATTGGGTCTTTTACCCAGCGCCACCATAATTTTGCCCCTAAAACCTTGCTAAGAATCTCCAGATCATCCAATCTAAGTCCCCCATGCTTTTTAGGTTTGTAGATTTTATCCCAGGTAACTAAGGCCCATTCATTTCTTTCCTCCCCCTTACCCCAAAGAAAGTCTCTTTGTATGGATCTGAATTGTTGCAAGACTCCTTTTCGTGCTGGGAGTGCTGATAGCATGAAAAATGGGATTGATTGAAGAACAACCTTTGTGAACACCAACCTACCAGCCAAGTTTAAAGATCTAATAGTCCATTTCCTAATTTTATCCTGCATCTTATTAATCACCGGCTCCCAAATGCTCTTATGCAAAGGTTTAGTAGTTAGAGGAACTCCCAAATATTTTGAAGGGAGGATATCCCTTTGAAAGCCCAGAATCCTAGAGATATTCCTCTAAATAGCAATATTAGTATTAAAGAAAAAATCTTAGATTTGGAGAGATTAACTTCCATACTTGTAGCCATGGCAAAGTCACTCAGGATTTGTTTATACACAAGATCTTCTTTGACCGTGGGGATTCCCTGTAGCATGGTATCATCAACAAATTGTTGATGAGTCAAGGCCTGTCCATTTTCAGAAAGTTGGAGACCTTTAATCTTACCAACGCCTTTTGCATGCTTGATAGACTGACCCAGTCCTTCCATCATGAGGATGAAGAGAAAGGGAGAGAGCGGGTCTCCCTCCCTGAGGCCTCTTGAAGGAATAAAAGTCTCCAAGGGAGAACCATTAACCAAAATAGAAAAGCTGGAAGAAATTACCAGGGCCATGACCCATCTAACCTAGTTGTGATCAGACCCAAAAGCAATAAGAACTTTCCTGATATAGGTCCAATTCAACTTGTCATAAGCTTGGCTATGTCCAATTGCATGATCTTTCTAGCCTTCCTATTACTTGCCAATGAGTGCACCACCTCATGTGCTTGAATTATGTTATTGAGAATTTGTCTACCTTCCAGATAACCAGATTGTTCCATAGAGACTAGTGTAGGAAGAAGAGGTTTGAGTTTATTGGCCACAACCTTGGATATTATCTTGTATACCACATTGCACAAATCTATGGGTCTAAACCTGTCAAGAGTTTGAACAATGTCCTATTTAGGGATCAGGGAGATAAAGGAGGTATTGAACACCTTCAAAATCATTCTATTCATCCTGGAATCTTCCACTACATTCAGAATATCCTGTTTGACTATATTCTAGCAAGCTTTAAATAAATCCACATTGAAACCATCAGGGCCTGGCACTTTACCATTCTGCATTTCTTTGAGGACCTCACTAACCTCCTCTTTAGTCACTGGTCTATTAAGGTTGAAATTGTCCTCTCTAGACACCAACCTAGGTATATGTCTTATTAAGTCCCTGATGGAATGTTCTCTATATGAAATGGTTTCCTTTGCTATACCTCAAAAGTCCTAAACTAACACAGCTTCTATTTCTTCATGGGAATTGAGAAGATTCCCTCCCTCGTCCTTGATCGAAGAAATCTTATTATGAGCTCTATTTGCCATGGTGGATTTATGGAAAAATTTAGTGTTTCTCTCTCCTTCTTTTAGCCATTGAACTCTAGATTTTTGTCTCCAAAATATTTCCTCTTGTTTACATAAATTCTCCTAGTCTTGATGATATTTGGTAACTTGATCACTTCTAACTTTATCAAAGCCATCCATGATAAGGGCTTGGTTGAGTTCCTGCATTTTACTTTCAACGGATTTTTTTGCTTCAAAAATATTTCCAAATTCATTCTTATCTTTGAGCCTAAGCTTGATGTGCTTTAGTATATTGTGAAGAAGGAACATTCTTGTGTCCTGAATATTCAAATCTTCTAACCACTAGTTGGAAATGTTGCTGATGAAATCTGGGTGGGAGAGCCAGATATTCTCAAATCTGAAAGGTTTATTCCTGGGGGTACCAATGCCCTGAACCTCCAGTTGAACCGGCCAGTGATCTGAGCCTCCAAAGGGGAGAACTCTCGCTATCATTTCCTTGTCAATGAGCATAAGGTCCTCTGAGATTATGAAACTGTCTAATTTTGAGGCCATTTGGGACTCTCCTCCTCTTTTGTTGTTCCAAGTAAAGAGACCATTACTCATTACAATGTCCACTAGCTTCATATTATTTATAAAGTTTGAAATGCTAAAGAGTCTTTGCTTAGAGTTCTAGTTCCCCCTTTTTTCTCCGAAAGTGATTTGATCATGTTGAACCCCCCCCCCCCCCCCATGATCCATGGTGTTCCTGCATGTATATCTCTGAGATCCACCAGAGAATCTAGAAACCTGAGTTCATCATCCATTCTTCGGGGGCCATACACATTTGTGATCAGGTAGGTCTCCCTATCTCCCACAGGCTAAATGACCACTGATAAATAATCCCTAGATGCCTCAGCATCTATTATGCCAATTTTTTGGGGGTTCCAAAGAGTGAGTATGCCTGCTGCTATATTCTCTGCTTTGACTTCCAGAAACTCAAATCGATTGAGCCATTTACTATGTATTTCTTTTATTTTTTGAATGGAACATTTAGTTTCCTAAATGAAGATCACATCTGGAGCTGCTTGTTTCATTCTATTACTAAGTAATCTTTGTTTTATTTTACTACCTAGACCCTTGATATTCCAAGAAGTGAACTTCATTATTAAATATTTGTAAAGGAGTAGCTGGTTAGGTCTTTCATCTTACCTGAATCTATCATTAGCTTTCCACATTCCATCAATAGCTCATTCTTCTTTTTCTTGCCTCTTTTCTTTCCTGGGTTTCTAGGTGCTAATCCTGGTGTGGTTTTCATCGTTTTCACACCTTTGCTACCCTGCCTTTCATTGTTTCTTTGCCTCTCCAACCCTTTGTCCTGATTTTTCCATATAAACATCTTTTGTACTCTATTGAACTCCTTTAGAGGTAATGAGTCTACCCCTTCCATGGTTCCTTGTTTCAAGAATCATTCCAGATCTAGGTGTTCTTTATCAAGAATCTCCTATAGTTCATGGTCCTCCATTTCCATCTCACTCTGGGTCATTTCCTGATCCATCTCCAGTTCTGCATCACTCATCATACTTTCTTTCTGTTTATTAATATCTTGTGTTTGTTCACAATCTTCTTCCTTCTCCTCCTCCACTCGACTTCCTCCCTTAGCCTGATCTACTTTTCTTATCACTTCTTCTTCTTTGAGTACTTGGAACCTGTTCTAACTAGCATGTTGCCCTTCTGTTTGATGTGGCTTTGGACCCCTTTTGCCTCCTTTTCCTTTATGTACCACTTTGTGAAAGCTTTCAATATCTTTCATTGTGTTAGCTTTACTCTTGTTCTTTATTTTACTGAGAGGGAAATCTCTAAATAGTTGCCCATGCTCATGACATTTGCGACATCTGAATCGAATATGTTCATAATCTACTATTTGCACCCATTCTTCATCAAAAACTTCCAAGATTACCTCATCCGGTAGAGCTCCAAAGAGATCCATCTCCACACATATTCTTGCAAAGGAAGTGTATTTTCCCCTTCTAGTGGCCTCAGAAGCTTTGAAAAAACGTCCTAATTTATTTCCTATGGAAAATAACGATTCAGTTTTCCAGTAATCAAGAGGTAGAGAGTAGAGTCTTACCCAAATTGGGACCGAAGTAAAAGTCTCTCGCTCCAAGACAAAATTCATAATCCATGGCCGCATATAAAGGCCTGTTGCTGCATAGAAGTAGGGCCCTCCTTCAAACACTCTATCCTTATCTTCAATCTTTGTAAAGACCACAATGAAGAATCCCTTTGACCCAAGATGTAGGTCTATGCTTCCTTTTGGTTTCCAATGGTATTTAATACAAGTTTGTAAAGCTTTTTCAGTGGGTCATAATCCCATGAATTTACAAATGATTGCATATGTCTGCATGTGGTCCTTTGTGCGTGCAGAGCATGATCATTTAAAACTACTCTGGGTGTGATCCCAGCTTTGGGTTTGCATGGTCCCTTTTATGCTTTGTCTTTTGTTCCCTGTTCCTTGTCTTCTTCCTCATTTTCTTTTGTGCTATTATTCTCCCTTGATTTAGTACCCTCTTGCTCCTCTTCGTTGTTCCTTCTCCTTCCTTCTAAAGGACCTCTGTCATTTTCTATTGGTTTCTTACCCCTGCTGGCCACAACCTGCTTGTAGGAGGGAGTGGAGCTCCCTCCTTTGCATCCTTCCATGGAGAACAACCCCTGCACAGCCTGTAACCCTAGCTATTTTCCCGCGTCCCTACGACTTGCCAACCTAAGTTCCCACTTATAAAGTTAGTAATAATAAGTATTATCATTATTATTAATATTAATTAAATTTATTATTAAGTTTTAATTAAGAATTAATACCAATAATAATAATAGTAATTAATAATAATAATGATGTTATTTAACAACAACAGTTTAATTATATAATAATATTATTATTATAATTAACTACATTATCAAATATTAATATAAATTTTTTAACATAAAAAATACATTATATTAATCTATTTCAACTTGATAAAAATAAAAAATAAAGATTAAAAAATAAAAAGTAAATCTTCTATAATTTATAATTTATTCTCCCTAATTATTAATATTCTTTAAAATTAATTGGTTGGCCTTTTCACTTTTCATTTCTTCCATCCCATATTTATTCCCTTCATCTCTCACTCTTCTATACTGGAATTTTCCCTAATGCTAAGTCTTGTTGTAGATTAAAAACATCGATTCAAAAATGGTTATTATGGAATTAACTCTGAACTCCAAAAACAATTAAGATACCCACCACAAAAAACTAAAAAAAAAAAAAAAATTATATTTCTCATAGAACATATCTACCTAGACTTGGAAACCAAGTTTAGTAACAAATAAAAAGATACATGAAAACATTCCCTAATTTATTATCAAATTATAGATGTATTTGGGATGCATATCTCATACCTTTTTCCGAAGTGCTCGATCGTGATCCTTGTTTTTGTCCTTTATATCCTTCAATCTATTTCTCAATGCTCCAAGAAGAGACCTACAAATAAATAAAGAAAAGAATGATCAAAGCATATAATACATCAATGATTCAATCATAAACCTTATAAGTTATCAAGGAATCTTACAACAGACTTCATGACAAATGAGTGTGGGAAAGAAACATGTATTTGTATTAAGAATGAAGAAAAGGAGAATTAAAACTAGGCATTGATGTTGAAAGCCTCCTTCCAATGATCCTCAATTCAAACCCTTGCAATCAAAAAGTCTCCATTGGATACTTGGGCAACATGTAAGTATAGTTCAGAATTTAGAAATGGAAACTCAGTTCCCTTTGAGTGCATTATGCTCATAGGGAAAGAGTGGAAGTTGATATCCATTAAGGAAGGAGTGAGATCCATAATGGAGAGAATGAGATCCATAATGGAAGGAAACATATTCAAAATAGATAGAGCTTGAGCCTAATCTCCACCACTTTGGAATAGATATCATTCTTGAGGCTTCTAGAATAGAAGTTTCTTTACCCTCTTTTCTTTTTACCCATGTAAGAATACCAATGTACCATTAACAAAGGAAAATTGGTATGACATCATTTTTTTGTTCATTATGCAACATGCAAAATCATAGGTTATGAACTAAGGATCCATGATGATCTCCAAAATTAGTGTTTACAAAGTATTTAATCTAAGATTTTTATGGTTCATGAAGAGATATTTCTTCCATATTTATTAGGGATTCATGACAAAATTTCATTGGTTAGCGAGAGATCTGGATTTGGAATCATTTGCATGGATGTGACAAATTGATGTGTAATAGATTACTCCATGATATAATCATTAATACTCAAAACTCCACATAGCCTAGATGTATCAGACAAGATTAAGGGTATTCATCTCTATCTATCTATAGTACATATCTAACCATGCAAATAAATGTCTTTAAGTTGAACATGGTAGAAACCATCTAATTACGGGCCACTGATGAGGATCGTTAACAAATGTGAGAGAAACCATCGATAATGACAATGGCCCTCCAGGTACTCTAGTACACTTTATGAGGTGTGAATAAACAATGAATTTGAACACTTATAGAATTATTTGATTGAAGTTCAATGATGAGAAACCACCATCGAAAGTGATGAAAATTGTAAGGCATGCAGGCTCCAATGTACTAAAAGGGGGTTTCTATATCAAATTCCTAGATGATGTGTTGAAGTCAATAGAAAGTGACCCGTCACAAGAGGGCCTATGACACGAAACAAATTTCAAGTTTTGAAGAAAAAACTAGAATTGATTCAGGACTTACACATGGATGGTCGACACAATAGAAGGGTTTAGAGAATGCAAAGTGATTTTGATTGAGGTTTAACTTCTCTTGAACTTATTGGCAACACGACAATTGACTTGGAAACATTTGACTCAAAATAGGACCATATACCAATATGAATACTTTCACTAAGGTAAGATCAAATCAAATGAAAATGGATTTCCCAGACCTTACATGAAAAAGTGATAGAGTGTCTTGTTCAAGAGCGACATACTACCTTTTCAAATCCAAAAGATAAATATTCTTTCCTAATTTCCCCCACCATTACTGGCAAGTACCTCTTTATTTTTACATAAGCTTGAAGAGGATGACATATGCTTGGCATATAATTTCATCATTTAGAGTATTTTTAATGAACCCTAAGAAGGAGTGACATGATCTTATCATGATTGATGAGTCCTATATTTTTTTATGTTTTATGAGCCCAATGAAGGGGTAACTCGACTTCTTTTTCAAGTTTAGAGAGTCTGAAAAAAAAGAAATAAAAAGGAAACTCCATAAGGTCCTTTTTCATAAATTTATTTTCTCAAGGTGAAAAAAGCATAAAATAATATAAGAGAGAATGACAAGAATCCTCTAAGATGTGGATCCAATCTATTTCATAGATCTCATCAAGGTTGTGAGCACTAGACATAACCATCAATGGAAGCTGAAGTGCCTTAACTCGTTGACAAGTCACTGAACTTTTAGGTGGTGGATCATCATACTTGGGTGGATTATAAAAAAAAAATTAGGTGGGTACATACTACTATCATTAGAAGTGTTAATGAAAACATTTTTGATGCCATTTATTTGATCATATTTAACATTTATCATATGAGACTCTTGATGGATAAATCATTTGGATACAACAATTGGAGAACTCCCTTGAAGATTTAAATTTTGTGCATCTCCCTCCTAACCAATGAGATATTTATGACTAAACAAATCATGAACGATGGATTTAATCTCTTCATTATCTGATTGTGAAACCACACCATCTTGTACCAAGTTTTGATCATTTTTAGAAGAATAAGGATATGGTATCACAAACTCATCAAACACATCAAATTACAATAATTAGTGTGTTATAGGTGAAAAAATATGAGAATATGTAGGAGGAGAGGCTTTGATTGCAGATGAATTTGATTTGAAATTCAAATCTCACATACTCATATAAGCCTAAAATAATGGCAGATCAACATAATCTTCATCAGGATAATGGTCAAAGAATGGCATACCAATGTGGTTCTGAATTGAAATTTCTCTTCTTTAATAGGAAACATTAAAGCTTCAACAACCAGACCATCTAATTCTCCTGGTTTAATATATGAAGATGCATGGACCAAAGGAACTGAAAGATCATCCCATCCTACAATTAGAGATTGCAAACCATTCAAATTGGATTGTAGGTCTAAATCTTTTGAGGAAAAGAAAAGATCATTTACTACACTCAAACATTCATCACTTCTTAAATCAAAAGAAATATGAATATCAAGGTGATGGTTATCAAATATTTCAACTTGAGTAAGGATCTTTGGATTGTTATACTAATTAACAAGATCACAAGATGATTGATTATCATTCGCTATGAGGGGATATGAAAGAGGGAATCAATTTTGAAAGTATCTTCACCAGTTTTCTCCTCTACCTATGAAATATAGATACTTTGTACATGATCACCATGCGAACCAACAAATCAAGAATTAGAAGTATCCAAAGAAATTATTGGTGGAGTAGATTGATTAAGTGAATCTAGATACGGGGAATAATGAGGTAAAAATGATAGAGGATGACATGTATCCCTTGAAGAGGCATTATTTTCAATTAAATCTGATTTAGTATTAATATTATGTGCATTAATGTCCTCTTGGAAAGCCAAGGTATCAATCTTCATACTAGGTTTCATGGGATTAAGACAACACTTAGAGTTTTCCTAGATAAGACCTTGGTCATGGTAAGGAAATATAGGTAAGATAAATGGATTAGCAATTTGATTTTTAGATTTCCCAATGCCAAAATCGAAAGGAGGTTAAGAGGGGATAAAAGGAGTGGTAGATTCCTCCTCTAATATTAAATATGTGTCATGATTGATATGAGTTGGAAGATAAAAATAATATAGGGATTCTGATTCAAATTGTTTCAAAGAGATTTGAACCAAGGGCTAAAGATTTTCCTTAAAGAAATCGACAATCCATATCTTCTTCAGGAAACTCATAACATAGGTGAAGAAATATATTAGCAAAATCCTTTATTTATTAATCATATTTCATTCTAAGTTGATTAATATGTTTATAAACATCTTGGTAATGATATTTGCCTAGAAGCTTGGTGAAGCTCCTTGAAGAGTTGTTAAAATGAATGAATGGAAGTGATTGGTAAATTATGAGACCACATCTTAACTCGACCTTCAAGAGTGAAGGTGAATAATTTACAAGAAACATCTTCACAATTGATTTCATGAGACTCACAAAACTTGAGAAAATGAGTTGTATGTTTGGCTATAGTTATTTCACCATCACCACCAAACCTTAATTAAGACAAGTTGCAAATTTTTTTTGCGTGGATTGAAACTTTAATATTAGATCTATTAGAAAAACATCCCAAGAGCATGATATGGGAATGAGTCATTGAAGATAAGCATTTAAAAACAAAATCAATGGGATCAACTTGTTATCTGTCCTTCCTTCTAGTACCATTGTTGACGGTGCTGAAAATTCATCAACCAAGGGGGTTTCCCTAGTATGAAGTGCCAATTAGACCTCACAACATTTGGAGTAGGAGCCCCAAATAGAAATAAGGTTGGTTCCCATTATTCTTAGGAATTCTCCTTGGTTATAATTATCAACATAATATATTTTGAAAAAAAATTGAAACAAACAAGCAAGTTGACACTGTGAGGCATACAATTGCAATGTATATGAGGTACTTTCAAGGGAAAAGAGAGAGTGAGTCTCTAGAAGAAAATTAATAGTACTACCTTAAAAGAGGCATATAAGAGCATGGAAAGAGATTGTTGATTAACCTACAAATTAGTTCACAAGAAAATAAGGATGATAAAAGAAAGTACAACACACATTCAACAAGACACATGCTAAAGCAAAAAAAATAGTTCATTTTCATTAGTATGGGATAACATAAACATACACCACAAAAAATGAAATAATAGTCTCACAATCATTTGTGACATATGAATGAAAATGTGTCAGCTCTACGAGTTTCATATATTAAATGAAAATGCCAAGATATAGAATTACAATGTTGCCATAATAGCACCAATCATGGAACATTAAGTCACCACTTGCTCCTCCAAAGAAAGGTCTTGTATCCTATGTCAAACTAGAGAAGCCAAGGTGAAAAGTCCAAAGTCCCAATTCCTTTTTCTTGATATATGAGGGTGTATTTATAACTAATGAGGTGACTCTCCACCTCCCATGTGACTCTTGACCTCCTTCATGACTCTTGACCTCCCTCGTGACTCTTGAGCTTCTATTATGACTTTTCAAATTCCTACATGACCTTTGAACTTCAAATGACTCTAGAACTTTCTTATGACTTTTCACATTCCATGTGGGACCCTTAGTATTCCACACATTTTACATTCTCCCATTCTTTAAAAAATAATAATTACAATCTACAAATGATGTGGCAAGATATATTGATACATATGACTTTGTGATGGCACTTGGACAAGCCATGAATTGGCATTGATGACTTTGAACTTCATTATTATGTGTGTGGGCCAAGCCTTTCTCTTAGTTTTCATCTTTGCATCTTCTTCATGATGGATCTTTGCCTATTCTTTAGCTTCACCCTCCAAAGGGTCTAGATAAGTATCGAAACCTTCAAAGTCAACCTGAGATGCCACCATTTTTTCATGGTCTAGTATTTCTTCGTGTTTTCATGATGGTTCTTCTCCATAAGTGCTCTCTTGTAGCCTTTCTTTATGACCTCCCTTGTATCTTCCTAATAAGTCTTGCATGTCTTCATCTTCATACTCCTTGGGCTTGGATGATATGATGCCTTCCTTGTGATTTTGACCTTCAATCTTCTCTCATGATCTAGTGTCCCTTCATCTTCTTTCTTGATAGTCTCTTTGTCACTTCAACTTCATAAGTGTGTTTTTGCATGATCTCCTTCGAATCTACCTAAAGGATCATCCTTTCATGTCAATATATAGTACGTGTAGTTTAAATTCACTCATGACAGATGACATCAATATGGAAATATCTTATTCTTCATATAATTCCCTAATTAATCCTATATAGAGTGCAGAACTGATGAGAAGGCTCAGGGATTGCATAGTGCACAGTTCCAGGAGATAGTGATGAAGGTATAGTTATAGTGATTACACAATGCATAATGGCCAAGGGATTGGAAGACAAAACTATGCAATTGAGGGAGACTGTGACATAGTGAGGTAAGCTTGCTCACTCTAATTGTACAATCCATAGTTCAGGGAAGTTTGAGCCAAAGGATTATGCAGTTACAAGCGACAAGGAGGTAGTGAGGCTTGAATATTGACTAAGACTACATAATGTGCAGTGGAAGACCATTTGGGAGAGATAATTGCACAATTTTTTGGGACAGGAGATAGAGAATGAGCACTGGGATAGCGCAATGTGCAGCCCTTGGAGGCAGTGGCTCACAATGTGTAATTCTAGGAGGTAAGGGTGCTTCTCTGTAACCTAAGATTGTGCAATGTGCAGTTCTAGGAGGAGTAAAAGTTTAGTAAGTTTCAAAGACAATAAAATATCCAAAAAATCCTAAGTGTGGGATCAGTCAGACAAGAGAGAACAAGACATGAAAAAAATTCTCAAACCATGAGATCTCACACCTAGATAACATCAATGCATGTCAAACAAATGCTCGGTAACCAAAACCAACAATCATACCTTGGAACAATAGAAAAGTGACACTTATTTCAAAGTTTGACATTGAAACATCACTTTGTGACACTTAGAATAAAAGTTATGTTAGGAGTGTCAATTGTAACTAGAAAGTTCATTGAGTTGTGGGAGAGTGTTTAGTGTGTATTCTTGTGATAGATATAATAAGCTAATGCAAAAGAGTACGCTAGAGATGTCTCTAGTGGTTCACTAAAGTGTGACACATGTAAGAGTGTAATCAATTAAATATGACCCTTATGATCGTAAGAAAACATGAAAACAACACTTGAAAAATATAGAGAAAGTAGAAGCGACACATGCCAAAGCAAAGAGAAAGAAAAAGTGACACTTGTTAAAGTGAAAGCAAGAAAAAACTATTGTTGTGAAAGAAAAATTAACACTAATGAAAACCTAGGCATGCAAAAATGATAGTTGAGAAAACTTGCCAAGTTAATAACACAATTTCAACTAACCATGATGTAGGAATTTACAGGGTAAGTTCCTCAAAAAGAACACCAAAAGGACACCGCTCACAACCAGATCTCAAATCAATACACCAGTATTTTTGACGTGGTTAAAACCCTCAAAGAGGGAAACAATCCAC
>APFE031002956.1:0-43560 GCA_000404065.3 Pinus taeda | reverse complement strand
TTTAATACTCTACACCAATAAAAAATAGAATTTTTGAATTTAATTACAAACTATTTCTCTTTATTAAAGTTTGAATAAATTTAAAAAAAACTATTAGTAAATCAATTGAAAATTGAATATGCTATATTTTCATATTCTTATCAATGCCCAAATATAATAAGAGATGATTAGCTAACATGCTAATAATAATTACTAATATATTGTTTTGTGATTACATTTAAGAAATATTTTTTAACTTAATATTGTTTTGTGATTACATTTAAGAAATATTTTTTAACTTAATATGAAGAAATCTTAATTAGATTTAAGTGTTATTTACTCAGTAAAAAAGAGATTTATTATTTTTCATTGATTAACCAATTTTACGTTACATAAAAAGTTTATTCATTTTCATTTTTTTGGAACTCATTTTATGAATGGACAATGGGTACATTACCATTATTGCTTATATTTGTTAATTAAGGAAATGAACATAATTTGTGGAACTTGTTAGTTTGTGTAAATAAATTAAATTATTATTTAAAAATAATAAATAGATTGGGAAATTAACCTAATTTGTTTTACTTGCTAACTTGTTTAAATAAATTAAATTATTATTAAAAAATAATAAATTTTAATCTATAATGTTAAACTATAGAAATTTTGCATTTTTTTTTGTGAAACTCAAAGTAATATGGGTTTGACAAAAAAACCTAATACATTATCTATTGCATATAATAGAGATAATAAGGGAACTTAGATAGTATTTTCAATTTGGCATCATTTATGTTATTGTTGGGGATTTTACATTGTTGAGGCTTATACTCATTATTAGAAACCACTCTTGCACATGTATATTCTGGATCTGTACAATAATTCAGTTAGAGATAATTTCACTTAAATGCTATAAATGTGATTTTTACTGTTAATGTTTATTTTCCAAATAATTAAAGGTGTTGATTAAATTGGGAATTAATAAATTTTATGAATGAAATATGCAAATATATTAGATACTATTTAAAATATATTCATAATTAAATATCATATAATTGGAAGTTTTAAATTTATTTTGATACTTACAATTAAGAAAAAATAAATAAAATTTAGCAAATGTATGAAGCATCTAATTTAACTCCAATGAAGACTTCTATAAATGTTATGCAATGTTTAGGAACCATTATCATTAATAATTTTGAAATGTCAGAAGTGGTGTATCATGATATTGAAAGTGCAACAAAAATAATGATAAATCATATAAAACCATGGATAAACATTCTAATAAATTCAAGATTTTTAGTTTTCCATTTCTCAAACAATTTTGACCAAGAATGTAAATTTGACTTGATGAAGTTGTTCTTTCAATTGTAATTGTAAATCTAGCTTCCAAAATCAAATTGTCCTATTGCAACAATTGGCCAAATTCCTCTTACTTCCCATCGTTTTGGCAGAATAATGCATATCAATCCCAATGGCCACCCTTGACTTCATAGAACCAGAACTGGCAGTCAAGCTAGGAAAGACCTATAAATCAACCAGCAGGAACAATCCCCCTACCTCAACCCACACTTCCAGCCCCCTACACATTACAACAGAACCCTTAGACCAACCTACGACCGCAGCTCCCAGCCCAACCCAACCCGAAACCCAACAACAAACCAGTTCAATCTGTGCAAATTATTGAAGGACCGGAGCCAAAAACCGAGTTAAGAGAGTGCAATGAGCTTCAATTAAGATCTGAGCGGATAATAGAATCAGAGGGGGGTAAAAATAAATAAATTGAAGATCATTTACCTATAGAACAAGCACCACAAGTGGAGAACATGGTTAAACAGAAAACTCATGATCAAATGATCACCTCTTCTCCACCATTCCCAGAAAGATTAATCATACCTCGCCCAATAGAATACCCCAATTTTTATCTTCTGGGAGAACTAAAAAATTGTGTATAAAAATACCGCTCCTCCAGGCTATTCAGGACATTCTAATTTACGCAAAAACTATTAAGGAATTGTGTATGAAAAAGCCAAAGAGGAAAATAAAAACAACCCCAACTGTCCAGTAGTCGGTACCTTATCTAATTTACTATCAAGCAGAGAAACACCTGAAAAATATGAGGACCCAAGAAATCCTATAGTCACTGTGCAAATAAATGGATGCTCCTTCCCCAATGCATTAGCCGATTTAGGAGTAGCAATCAATATTCTTACAACCACAACTTGTCAAAAGCTTGGCATTACATCCTTGGACCCAACCATGACCTTGTTGGAACTGGCTAACCAATTGGTAGTCAAACCAGAAGGCACATTACAAGATGTAATGGTGTCAGTAGACTCCTGGGAATACCCTACAGACTTTCTGATCATCAATCCTAGAAACCGACTCGATGGACATTCCATAATTCTAGGTAGACCTTAGCTAGCAACCACGAATGCTTACACAAGTTGTTGAACATACAGCATGACTATAGCAAGAGGAAGCAATGTGAAGAATTTAGCCTTATATCCTCCAGGTCAGCCAAGTTTAACAAGAATAAAAACCAGAAAACAACCTATATCATATCTAACTGAAAACATTAGATCACTGCTAACCATAGAAGATGCTCTCTAATTTAAGGGAAAAATAGAAGATGACATCATTAACACTTACATTAACCAACCAGATGTCGTATCCCATCTAAAATGTCACATGATCGAAGTAGCCCTCGATAACGAAATAGAAGTAGATCCCTTAAAAGATATTAACGATCAATCAATACCAACAACTTCTGTTTATAACAAAAAAACCATAGAAATTGAGCTAGGAAAAACTTTGAATATTAACAAAAATCTGACTGTTGACCAAGAGCAGAAGCTTGTTCAACTCCTGAGAAAATATAAAGAGGCCTTTGCATGGGATTACCGGACATGAAGGGGATTGATCCCCAATTATGCATGCACCACATTTATACAGAGAAAGATGCCAGGCCCATTCGAAAACCTCAACGAAGGTTAAATCCTCATCTTAAAGATATTGTTAAATCCGAACTACAAAAATTGTTAGATGTAAACTTCATCTACCCCATATCTGACAGCAAATGGGTCTCTCTATTAGTAGTGTGCCAAAAAAGAATGGAAAGTGGCATATATGTGTTGACTATAGAGAGCTTAATAAAGCAACCCAAAAAGACCATTTTCCCCTTCCATTCATTGACTAGGTCTTGGACACATTGGCAGGAAAAAAAAATTATTTTCTTTCCTAGATGGCTTCAGTGGATACAATCAAATTCAGATTGCCCCTGAAGATTAGGATAAGACTACCTTTACCCGCCCTTGGGGAACATTTGCTTACAGGTTCTTACCTTTTGGGCTGTTCAATGCACCTACCACATTCCAAAGGGCTAACTGAGTATTTTTTCAGATCTGATAAATGAAGGGCTCGATGTGTACATGGATGACTTTACACCTTACGGAGATGACTTCGAGCCAGTGTTACAAACATTAGAGAAAGTTTTGCAAAGATGCATTGCCACCAGACTCTGTTTAATCCATGAAAAATGCCACACGATGATGACCGAGGGCCTCATCCTGGGTCACTATATATCAGTAGCTGGAATACAGGTAGATCCAACAAAAAATCAGATAATTCTTTTAATACCTACCCCTTCCACACAAACTGAGGTACGTAGTTTCTTGGGATTTTATGGCTATTATAGAAAATTTATATATAATTTTTCTCAAATTGCTACACCACTATATGCATTAACATGAAATATTGATTTCATTTGGATTGATAAATGTGATAGTGCTTTTGAAGATTTAAAATGGCTTGTATCAACAACCCCAGTATTAAGGGGCCCAAACTGGGATTCGCCATTCCAGATTTCATACGACACTTCAAACACAGCCATTGGAGCAGTTCTCAACCAGGAGGAAGATAAAAAGCCATATGTAATATACTATATCAACAAAAATCTATCTCTTGCTGAATTAAATTATATTATTACTAAAAAAGAATTTTTGGCTGTAATCTATGCTATCAATAAATTCAGACATTATATAACAGGATACCCTATGGTTTTATACACTGATCACTCTGCTATTAAATATCTAACTAATAAACCTGTTACAAATGGAAGAGTGACAAGATGGTTGATTCTTTTGCAGGAATTCGATATCACTATCAAAGATCGACCAAGAAAAGAAAATCCAGTAGTAGACTTCCTTTCACGAATGCCAAAGACAGATGACTTGGCAGCAGTAGAAGACCAGTTTCTTGATGAACATTTATTTGTTGTAACTGTGAAAACACCGTGGTATGCGAATGTCGCAAATTACTTGGCAGTGGGCAAGTTACCCAAGCACCTGACGCCTAATGAAAGAAAACAAATAGTACAGTGCAACACGTGATTCTCTTGGATCGGAGGCTATTTATTTCATACAAGGGCCGATATGCACATTAGAAGATGCATCAGTGAAGAAGAGATCTTTGACATCCTGAAAGATTGCCACGATGGGCCTTGCGGCAGACATTTTGCAGATCACTGGACTGGTCACAAGGTATTACATATGAGCTATTATTGGCCCACCATTTTTAAAGATGCCAAGAAGTTTGTCCAGGCATGCGACAGTTGGCAAAGAATGGGATGCCCTGGGCAATCTGATGAGATGCCCTTGCACCTGTAGATAGTCATTGAACCTTTTGAGCGATGGGCGTTAGATTTCATCGATCCAAAAAACCCATCATCTAATCAAAAGACATATATATTAGTTGCAACAGAGTATGTGACTAAATGGGTAGAGGCAGAGGCACTACCAAGGGCAACAGAGGACTCGGTAATCCACTTTATTTTCCAACTATTTTTGCGATATGGCTTGCCTAGAGAGGTAATTACCGATGGAGGACCATAATTCATAGGCCATAAGATCGCTGCAACATTAAATAATCATCATATCATACACAGAATCACGACTCCATACCTCTCACAGGAAAATGGCCAGGTAGAAAGCACTAATAAGGTAATCGAGGCAATACTAACAAAGACAATTGCATCACATAGACATGACTGGGCTACCCGATTACTCGAAGCCTTGTGGGCATACCGCAAGACATGGAGAAATACCATGGGATATTCCCCATATCAACTAGTGTTTGGCAAAGAACCTATCTTCCCAATTGAATTTGAAATCCAGACATTGAGGATAGCTCAGGAGGTAGGCTTGGACTTAAGCAAAGCACAGATTAATAGGCTACATCAAATCAATGAATTGGATGAAATCCAGCTAACAGCTCTTCAACACATTGCACTAATCCAACAACAAAGAGCGAAATGGCATCATGCCCTTATCAAAAAGAAGATCTTCCACGAAGGAGATTGGGCACTCCTGTATGATTCTAGGTTCCAAGATTTCCTGGGAAAACTCTAGACCAGATGGTTAGGACCTTATGAGATATAAAAGGTGCATAACAATGGCACCCTCACATTAGCCACCATTGATGGGTCTGGCTAGTCTTTTAAAGCGAATGGACATCGAGTACGACTCTATCACAAACCGCTTACCAAGGAGTCCTTTTGCCAACAATTACAGGAAGATTCCACCATACAGATTCTTACTGAGGAGGGCAACCTGTCCTTAGCATAGACCCAGTGAATAATTCATTTGTTTTTGAAATTTGTACATAAAATTTTCTTTCTATGTTGATTGAATTTGCTTTTATAAATTGTATATAAATTCTCTTTTTTTCTACTTTTCCTTTGATGTTCCCTTTAAGGAATAGTTGTTGTTCCCTTTAAGGAATAGTTGTTGTCCCTTCTAAAGAACAACAATGATTTTATGGATTCTCGTCATGTTGTTCTGTTTAAGGAACAATTGTTGTTCCTTCCAAAGAACAACTGTTGTTCCCTCTATGGAAGAACAATTTTGTGTACAGATTTTCGTGTTGTTCCCTTTAAGGAACAATTGTTGTTCCCTCTAAGGAACAACTGTCATTCCCTCTAAGAAATAGCAGTTCCCTATATATTTTATTTTCATGTTGTTCCCTTCAAGGAATAGTTGCTTTTCCCTCTAAGGAACAACTGCCATTCCCTCTAAGGAATAGCAGTTCCCTATATATTTGATTTTCGTACTATTCCCTTTAAGGAACAGTTGTTGTTCCCTCTAAGGAACAATTGTTGTTCCCTCTAAGGAACAACAGTTTCATGTGTATGTGTTTTCTTGTTGTTCCCTATAAGGAAATTTGTCGTTCCCTTTAAGGAACAATAGTTTCGTATGGATTTGTTTTCCTGCTGTTCCCTTTAAGGAACGGTTGTTGTTCCCTCTAAAGAACGGTTGTTGTTCACTCTAAGGAAAAGTTGTTGTTCCCTTTAAGGAACAACTACTATTTCCTCTAAGGAACAACAATCCCATATGTATTTTTTTCTCACTGTTCCATCTAAGGAACAACTTATGTTCCCTTTAAGGAATAGGTGTTGTTCCCTCTAAGGAACAGCTATTGTTCCCTTTAAGGAACAACAATTTCGTGTATATTCTTTTTTTTGTTCCATCTAAGGAACAACTGTTGTTCCCTCTAAGGAATAGCTGTTGTTCCCTCTAAGGAACATCAATTTCGTTTGGATTTGTTTTCTCATTGTTCCCTCTAAGGAACATCAGTGTCATTTGGACTTGTTTTCTCACTGTTCCCTTGAAGGAACAATTGTTGTTCCCTATAAGGAATATCGGCCGTTGTTCCCTCTAAGGAACAACAGTTTCATTTTCATCTGTTTTTCCACTATTCCATATAAGGAACAATTGTTATTCCTTTTAAGGAAAAATTGTTGTTCCCTCTAAGAAACAACAATTTCAAGTCTAATTACTTTTCTCTTTTCGTTGTTCCTTATAAGGAACAACTACTGTTCCCTCTAAGGAACAATTGTTGTTCCCTCTAAGGAACAACAATTTTAGTGTGCAATTTTTCTTCATGCTATTCCTCCTAAGGAACAACTATTGTTCCCTATAAGGAACAACACCATCATGTATATATCCTTTTGCTGTTCCCAACACGGAACAACACCATCCGCGTGTATTTTTCATTCGTTGTTCCTTACAGGGAACAGTTACTGTTCCCTTTAAGGAACAACACTCTTTGTGTGAGGTTTTCTTTAGGAAATAAACACTTTGTGAATATTATTTCACTTTTTATGACCCTCTATCAAGCACAAGGGTACAAATATATATGAAAGGATACAAATATGAGGATTACTGGAACAAGAAAGTATTGAATATTATCATCTTTAAACAATATTGCTTTGTATTGATTGAAAAAGAATCGACACAACCATCTATATCACTTCACTGTCCTCATTTCCATTATAAATCAAAGAGATTGATTACTTGTGCCATGTTGGTTCTTCCTTAAACCCTATAATTCTCTTTGTTCATTATCATCAAATAAGGTTGAGGGCATACTTTCTTCTATTTGATATGTTTAGACTTCTTCTGCCATTCCTACTCCTAAGGAGTGTTGAGCCACCCTCTATGTATAAATAGGAAGTGTTGTTCTATATATATATATATATACTAACAATTGTATGATTTTGTTACAGATGGAGGATATGGGGTCTCATCACGAGCCAGTCTACCATGATCATAAGGAAGAAACAAAGTGGCATTCCCACTATGGCCACCACACTAGGGATATGATTCAATGGATGAATCAAGAAATAAAAAGTCCTTGCAACAAGAAGTCTCATCACAAGCTGGCCTACCCACCTTTTGCTCCTTCCTAGTGAATAGCAATGTGTTCATCTGGTCACCAAGCCAACATATTGGTCTCCACTCTGATATCATAATGCACTTTCCCTATTATACATAAAGGACCATGGTTCCAAAGGGTTAGAAAGCAACTCTGTCAAGGCTATAGATGCCTGCAGGCAATAGAAGCTCTGTTGATGGTATTGAAGTCATATTTCCAACATCAATAGTTATTTTAAGTCCCTTTCCTTATTTGGTATCTTTACTACAGAGCGATTATGTTCCTAATTTATATTGAACCTTTATGCATGGATATCTTCTAAAAAAATCAATCATAATAAGCTTTAAGTGGAATGATGATGGTAAAGTATATTTTTTGTGTCAGATGTCCTTTTTCCCTTTTCAAAATCACCTCATAGCATCTCTTCACTAATTGATACATTGATTTTAGCACTCTGATATCTCTTGCGATCCTTTCATAAATAGGTGTACCTTACCATTCCCATCATCCCTGTATGTCGCCACCAACATGATTTTCCTTCATTCACTAGGTTGAAGGCGACCTATCATTTCAAAGGGGGGCGAGGGTGACTCCCAAACTACTTATGCATGTGTGTCAGTCCTTTATTTGGTTATGCCGAACTATATGACATTCCATAATAGCAAGTATTTAATGGTATTTATGCTGAAAAATATCATCCGATATAATGATCATAATGACTTGCTGTTCCATCGCTGACTTTGTCTATTGCTGTGTTACCTGTGCTAACTTATAGTGTGTAGAATTCAGGCAATATGGGAGGAAGAACAGTGCGTAGGGAGCCACTAATACTGTCTATTTCTAATGCCACCAGAGAAATTCTGATATGGTTAATAACTTATCTTCTAAAAAATGTAGAAAAAGTGAAAGAAGAGATGACATTATAGATATTGTTATCCTTGCAAAGCTTGTAGAAGTTATAATACCCACAATTTTGTGCTTTTTTGTGAAACTGGTAGGGCTCGACAAATATCACATCTCAACAATAGAAGGGTGTAAGATCACAATCAACTGTATAAATGAATGGTCTAATTGTAAATCTGAGACAACACTACAAACATAAAGTAGGTACTGCTTCGTGGACCCATCCAATATGATATCGTTGGAGATGAGTGGTAAAAATTTGGAATTCTTCAATCAATTGTTGAGAAAGCAGGTTCTTTTTGTTTCTATTTTCTATGATTAATTGTGCAATTTGTTGCTTGATCTAGAAACAATTAAGTGATGAGAGCTCCATTCTTCTATGATTAATTGTGCAAGTTGTTGCTTGATCTATAAATTGTTAAGTGAAGGGAGCTTCATTCTTGTTCTCATAGTAGCTTTACGCCATGAGAACCCACTAAGGGTGAGTGGAGGTTGAATTATTAACACGAATATCTAGGTATGCATCATTAATGTCAACACTTCACAGTTGTTTGATGTTGTTCAATAAGAAAGGCATTGACCATTTTTTCCTACAAGTCACATCATTCATTATCAAAATGGCAATATCTCCAATGATAAAATTGATGTTTCTTCTTCCCTTCGCCAGTCAAACTAGGTGTTTCTTGATTGTGAGCAATAGCAAGCTAGCGTCTTTGAAGATATTTAGGAGGGATGTTCCAATAAGGAAATTGGGAAGAGTTTGAGCTTTGCATCGATGTGAGAAAGAAAACTTAAAGTATAGTTTATGCAAAAGGGTTTGTTGTTGTTGTTTAGGGAGAACAATATTATTGCGAGTGGGACCATTTCATTTTGGTATCAAAGCTATGATATGCTCCAAGAAGATATCAAATTTGAATTTTGGATGCCTTGGATGAAATATTATACTTGCGATTATGAAGTATTTAATTCAATTGTCTGAACTGTATTAGGGCTTGATTAATTCATCAACATATAGGTGTTGACATATGAGAGATTACATTTAGGTAAATGACATTTTGAGCAAATGTGGAAAAGGAAAGAACGAATTATGAAGCCCACAAAAAAGAATTAACAGTGGAGTAGGAGGAGAATCATTAAGATTTTGAACTAATTTCATAGCAAAACTAGTAAATATCTTTGTGATAAAAAAAGAAGATATGAACATGAGAAGAAAATGTTGTAGATACGTGTCCAAGAGTGTTAACACAAGCTCATCTTAACATTCTTCTGGTTGATGCCAACTACCTAATTGTTTGGTAGATTCTAAAAATGCCAGTAGTTTCAGAAATAGAATTTTAGGCATTGACCATTAGCAACCGAGGAAGGTGGGAACACCCATTGTCATAGTGCTTATCAAAGGACAATTTTTACCTAGATGACATAGATAGTGCTTTTATTACTATTTTTAGTTAGATGACATGGATTGTGTTTTTATTACTATTCAATTTTTACCTAGATGACATGGAGAGTGCTTTTATTACTATTTTTAGTTAGATGACATGGATTGTGCTTTTATTACTATTTTTAGTTTGATGACCTGGATTGTACTTTTGTTGTGTAGCTATTAAAAAAAGCTAAAAAAAAATGTAAGAGATAATCTGAGCCCTCCGTTGCAAACAGAAATGGCATCATTTAAAAGATAATTTGAGTCATCGGTTGCAAACAGAATTGGCATCATCATCATCTACGAGATAACCAGCGTTGTAATCCTAGCGCTCCGCTCTTATCGAACAGGTTATCTCAACGGTCAAGGATGTTAATGGCTTGAATTATATTCAATTTCTGGATTCATATTGGCATTGGCATTGCAGTGCCTCTCCTCCTCTCCTCGGAGTTTCCTGGATTGTGTGGTCAGCCTAGTGCGTGTGGTGTGTCTGGAGGTCCATATGTTGTGTGTGTGTATGAATGTGGTTTGGTCTCTGTTGTTATGTTTGTTTTCGTCATCTGTTTGGTGTGTGTCTGTCTGGTGTGCTTGTATTCTTTGAGAGGCAGAGGCGTGCTTGTGTTCCTTGAGAGGTAGAGAAAGAGGCAGGTAGCGCGTCAATTAGTGAATCAAGACAACTCTGCCCAGGGATCACAGTTAAATGTGCATCTGTCTGACTCGATGACAGGTAAATGAGGCATTCCGGTAAATTTATTTTCAAACTCTTTGTATGGATCACTCTTATTATGAGTTGTGGGTTGCAAACTAGATTAGCTAAATGAGAGAGGAATCAATTTGATTTTTAGAAAAATCACTGGCATAGCTCGATTCCTGTAAATAAATTGAGATGTTCAGTGTTGTTTGGTTTTTTAAATTAGATCTTCAACATCGCCAATTTGCGCATAAATGGAGAGAAACAGGGCCGGCCAATATCGCAGTTGGATCTGAGCGGTGACCATCGTCGAATAATGTCCACCGGGAGCGTTTTATTACGCAGAGCCTGTGGTTTCTTGCTTTTTAGATCAGATCCTCTGCATCCATGGTGAGGCGGTTTCTTGGTTTTTTAAATTAGATCCTCTGTATCCATGTTTCTTGGTTTTTATTAAATTAAATGTTGGGCATCCACGGTGAGGTGGTTTCTTGGGTTTTTAAATTAGATCATCTGAATCTGAATCCATGTTATTTGGTTTTTTTAACTTAGATCATCTGAGGCGGCATCATAAATCTCTCGTTGCACAGAAAGCGAGAGAAATCGGGCATGCCTTTCGAATATGGTCGGCGTCGAAGCATTTTTCTGGATGAGAAGTTCCTGAGAGCCTGGTGTTAAAAGATGGAGTTAACAGCGACCCTTAGCTTACCCGGTTTTGTTTTGAAGGGCGTAATTACAGCTTCGTATATGGTGCATAGGCCGGTGCTTGCTCCAGAACTGGTTTCTGCGTTGTTGCGGTGGACTTACGATGGGTTGCTCGGTCACAACATTTGTTTTACGCATCGTCTCCCAATGCACCGTCTATTCTCCCAGATTATTCCTGCTACCTAGGGCTTGAGCAACGTTGTAACGGTTGCAAATATCATGTCTATCAATGTCGATTCATCCCTCAGAGGTAAGCACAACATTTTCTTGACTGACTCTGTTTTAAAGTCATTGTCAATTGCATGTGTGATTAAGAGATTGTTCAGATTGAATTGAATTTCTTGTAAAGTGGGTAAGTTTCTCTGCTATCTTTCTGTCTGCTTAGTAAATAATATAAGGGATTGTTTATGCATTAGCTATTTCTAGATTAAGCATATTAAATCCGAGGTCCCCAGCAACGCTCTTCGGTGATTTATTTTATCATTCACTGATGCAGAGGCTGTTGGGTCACCTTCCACAATGATGCAGAGGCTGTTGGGTCACCACTTTATCTTCTACAGCCCCCAGACACCCTCCATAGCGGTGCAGAGGCTTAGTATCTAATCCAATCTCACCCAGGCCAGCTTAGCCACCCAGGCCAACTTAGCCAGAATATAGGAGATTACATAAAACCCCAGAACTTTTTTTTATTCCTAATTTGGTAAATTTTCTAAAATATTGGGCACTCTCTGTATTTAATCATTCTTAATTTTTATTTTACGCCGTACGGTATATTTTGCTGGCCATAAGATTTTTTAACAAAAGATTTGTTAAGGCAATTAACAATTTTTAGTCATCAGATATTGTTGTCTTTCTTTCGCTTTTGAAACAGTAAAAATAGTTGTTCACATGATTTGGGATTGTATGTTTGTTCAAATTGCAATGTACTTCTTTGAATTTCTTGGAAAAGTGGGTAAGCTTCTCTCCTATCTCAGTTTTTGCACTGAATTATTGATGCAATCTGCATTAGCTATTACATCCAAGGCCCCAACAACGCTCTTCACTGATTTATTTCATCATTAGTGGCTTGCTCTTCAGTGATTTATTTTATCATTCGTAGCTGAAGCCTAAACCTAGCTATTATCCAAAAATCTATGTTAGTGGCTGAAGCCTGGACCTAGCTATTTTATCATTCATGGCTTTGCTCTTCAGTGATTTATTTTATCATTCGTAGCTGACACCTGAACCTAGCTATTATCCAAAAATCTATATTCGTGGCTGAAGCCTGGACCTAGCTATTTTATCATTCGTGGCTTGCTCTTCACTGATTTATTTTATCATTCGTAGCTGAAGACTGAACCTAGCTATTATCCAAAAATCTATATTCTTAGCTGAAGCCCGGGAGATTGAGAATGAGTAGGTTCAGGAGGTGGGGTTGGATTCTGGAGGGTATCCCTTCCCGATGTTCAGGAATCGGGTAGTGAAACTTCACCGGTCGTGCTGCCTATTCTTTGGCTCTCTAACTATAGCTTAGATCCCTCTGCTTGTATGTCTCCAGGTGCCCTTCCATATTACTCAGATTGAATTTCTGGGTTTATATTTGGATTCAATACATTTGGTTTATATTGAACTTCTGGGTTTATATTTGGATTCAATATATTTGGTTTATGTTGAATTTCTAGATTATGTTGGATTTGTAATTTAATGGCTCAAGTTTTTTCTATAGGCACGGATTTGATTTGGGTCACCCCTTTATCCTCTCCATCTTCCCCAAGACACCCTCCATATTGATGCAGAGGCTGCTCAGTTGTTGGGTCACCCCTTTATCCTCTCTAGCTCTCCAGACACCCTCCATACGGATGCAAAGGCTCAGTATCTAATCCAATCTCACCCACGACCAAATTAAACTCACCCACGACCAAATTACCCTGTACATATGAGATTACATAAAACCCCATACCTATTTTTTAATTCATAATTTGGTAAATTTGCTCAAATACTGGGCTCTCTCTGTGTATTTAATCATTCTTAATTTGGTTGGCATTAAAATGCTTTAACAAAATATTTGTTAAGTTCATCGAAATATGTACATAAAAAAGTATTTAACAATTTTTAATGATGAGTTCCTTTCGCTTTGGAAACTTTCAACCAAGGTTTTCTGTGTGATTTTTTTTGCTGTCCCACTTTAAGTTGCAAGGGTGTGGGCTATTTTGAAGTATTTCACTGCTTCCTATGAACCTGCCAATAGTACTCAATTCACTCCAAATAGTAAAACGCCATAGTTAGCTTGCCAATAATACTCAATTCACTCCAAAATAGTAAAACGCCCGAGTCTATCTTTTTAACGTTGTGAATTTTCTGTATGTGGCTTTGTCTTTGGATGTGACATACTCACAAATTTCATCGATCATAACTGTTCAGATTAAATTTCTGTGTTTATATTTGGATTCTTCTCTCCAATCTCCTTTACCTTTACATGTGTGGTGGAGACCTTGCCAAATAGAGTAGTGGGCTTACGGTTGGTTGTTGGGTCTCCCAATGCACTGCCCATTCTCCTGGATCATCCCTTGTACATACGTGGACATTGAATCTAAGCACAAGGAAAACAACATTTCCTTGACTGACTATTGGATTTTTTTTGGTATGCCCATTCATTTATAATTTAGAGTGATAGCTGTGATGATAGCTGTGATGATTATGATAACAAATAGAATTACGGAGATAGCTGTGATTATTTTGATAAGAAATCTATTTATTTTCGTATAAATAATTTGATAGTAAATCTATTTATTGTTGTATTTTTATTTCTCTTTAGTAGTCAAGAAAAATAATTATTTTCCCTTTCCAAATTCTAAAAGGCCAAACTCCATGTTTCGCTGGGACTGTTTGCATTTAATTGATTATATCTTTTAATTTGATGAATATGTGCAAATGGGTTGTAGGCTATATGATGACTTGTGTTGCATGGGCATATCAAGGTTACATTAGAACTTAGAGTAAATGGTGCAAAGGTAAATTCAAAGCTTGATATGAGCTTTCAATTTATTCATTGCCTTTCAATTATCAATTTATGTTGGTCACTTTGCCTAATGTATTAAATTTGATTCTTCATAAAGTTTTTGCTACTTTAGAGATATGGTATAGATGACCACTAAATTTTAATAATTGTTGTTGTTTTTTTGGCAGATGATAAGAAAGCACATGAAGAATGTACAAGCATGCTTGGATAGATGAAATATCTACATGTCATTATGAATTCATTATGTTATCATGACCCAAAATAAACTAGCATTCATTTATTTTTCATCTTTATTATGTAATTACTCTAAAAACACCATAATAATAAAAAGTATTGTTTTGTTTGAAAGGGCTCAAAGCCCTTTCTCATTGCTCTTGAGGATGGACCATGGCTATCCTCAAGGGTTTGTGTCCCTCTCTTCACCTTACTTTTCATTTGCTTTTATTTGTTTATTTTAGAACTAGATAGTTTTAGTTTAATAGATTGTAGATTAAAAGTATCAAATAATGCATATATATAAATAGTTACAACATGTTCATTGCAAATCTAATATTAAATCAACCTGCATTTGATTTAATCAATATAATATTTTTCCAACCATGGGTTTTTGTGATAATTGCACAATTTTTGGATGCCTATTTAGTGGTTCAATTTATTGAATGTACATTGATTGGGTGGTGTATAGTAGTTGCAAAAAAATGTTGTATGCCTATTGAGTGATTGAATTTTTGTATGATCGAGTAGTATGTTTTTATTGTATACATTTATTGATGTGTTTTGTGTATGATCAAGTTGTATGTCTTTATTGTATGTACATTGATTGGTTGGTGTATAATAATTGCAAAAAAAATTGCATTCTTACTGAGTGATTGAATTTCTATATGATCAAGTTGTATGTTTTTATTGTATACATTGATTGATGTGTTTCGTGTATGATCAAGTTGTATGTCTTTATTGTATGTACATTGATTGGTTGGTGTATAGTAATTGCAAAAAAAAGTTGTATGCCTATTGAGTGATTGAATTTCTGTATGATCGAGTTGTATGTTTTTATTGTATACATTGATTGGTGTGTTTTGTGTATGATCAAGTTGAATGTCTTTATTGTATGTACATTGATTAGTTGGTGTATAGTAATTGCAAGAAAAAATTGGATGCCTATCGAGTGATTGAATTTCTATATAATCGAGTTGTATGTTTTTATTGTATACATTGATTCATGTGTTTTGTGTATGATCAAGTTGTATGTCTTTACTGTATGTACATTGATTGGTTGATGTATAGTAATTGGAAAAAAAATGTATGCCTATTGAATGATTGAATTTCTATATGATCGAGTTGTATGTTTTTATTGTATACATTGATTGATGTGTTTTGTGTATGATCAAGTTGTATGTCTTTATTGTATGTACATTGACTGGTTGGTGCATATTAATTGCAAAAAAAATTGTATGCTTATTGAGTGATTGAATTTATGTATGGTCGAGTTGTATGTTTTTATTATATACATTGATTGATGTGTTTTGTGTATGATCAAGTTGTATGTCTTTATTGTAGGTACATTGATTGGTTGGTGTATAGTAATTGCAAAAAAAATGTATGCCTATTGAATGATTGAATTTCTGTATGATCGATTTGTATGTTTTTATTGTATACATTGATTGATGTGTTTTGTGTATGATCAAGTTGTATGTCTTTATTGTATGTACATTTATTGATTAGTATATAGTAATTGCAAAAACATGTGTATACCTATTTAGTGATTGAATTTTTGTATGGTCGAGTTGTATGTTATGTGTTTCTACTCTTGATTGTAGGCATTTTTCATTGTGCATTTGTACTCTTGATTGTTTGTGTGCTTGTATTCTTGGTCGTACACATGTATTATTATGTGTTTGTATTCTTGATTGTATGCATTTATGATTGTGTGTTTGTATTCTTCATCACATTGTTTTTTGTGTATTTACAATCTTGTGTGTAATAAAATGTGAAGGAATGTTTATATGTTTGTGTATTTACAATGCTTTTTATGTAATGATGAAAATGTGATATGATGTTTGAGTACTTGTGTATCTATATGTTTTTTAATGGAATGGTGAAAATTTGATGTGATGCTTGTATATCTATTATATTTTTGAATGTAATGATGATTGATGTTTGATTGGGTTGTTTGTTTATTTGTCATTTGTTCATTGTGATTGTGTATGTGCTTGGAATGTGAGAATTTGTGTGAGAATGAGAAAAATTTTATATGGTATCTTTTTGTATTTGCAGTAATATTTTTGTAATGATCAAAACTTGATGTCTATTTTCAATTTTAAATTATTGCACAATAAATTAAATGGGGGGATTGGAGAGTGTTGAGTGAAATAGTAATATTATATAAGCTACAATTGATGGGGTAGATCAAACGAACTTTAATATGTTGCTTAGGGAAATCACATAGGAAGTGGGTTTGGGGGAGTGATGAGTAATGAGTGATATAGTAGTATAACCGTAAATTAGGAGTTGAGGGGAGGGGGCAAATGAACTTCCACCTTCACATGGTTGGCCTCGTTAATAGAGAATTTATATCACAAAATTCTAGTAGTCAAGTGAAGTTCCTTTTTAAATATAAAGAAAATATTCTTTTTATATTTTTATTTAGCAAATTTTAAATAATAATAATAAATCACCAATTTTAAACTCTCTAATTATTTATAATTTTCAAACCTATCAAATATATGAAATCCATTTATATAATTTGAATTTCAAATTATTTGTATATAAAAACTAATAATCATTAAAAATATGTCTAATTATATATATATATATATATATATAATACTTTAAACCTAATTTAAATTTAACTTTTTAAATATATTGTAGTAGTTATTAATATACTATATTAATATTTTAATATTATTAACATTTATTTATAATTTTTTTCCTCCACATATATATATATATAAAAACTAACCTTTTAATTTATAATTTGTTTAGAAAAAAAAACTTTATTTATTTTAATAAAATTTGGTACTTTCACTGTAATCTTTATTTTATATGAATAATAAAATTATAAATATCCCTGGATGCGGGTGTTATGTGATGCAATAATGGAGGAGGCGGCCTCATTAAATGCCAAGTGGCCGCCAGCTCGAGCCAAGTGGCCCGAAGCCTCGAGAAGGCGGTCATTCGGTCCGGCCAGCATTAATGGAGGAGGAGGGAGAATTTCTAGGTGCAGGGATATATCGGTTAGTTGCCTCGGATCGGCGATGAGAGGGGTTCGGCGAGAGCGAAGCTCTGTGCGCAGAGAGTTCTGTCTGATCACGCTGGTAAGTGGGGTGCCTGGTTCTTGGATGTTAGCACCAAGGAGGCACAAGCCCAAACACAGACCTCGGCCCTCGGCTCCGGAGGCCCTGGTTTTAAGCCCGGTTTCGAAGGTAATTCGTGGCTCTGTGTTGGAGGTGGAAGCATGGTATGTTGTTCAGTCTGATAGCTGCATGGTTCACGATCGCCCTCGACCTCCAGAAGATCTGAGTGTCGCGGCGTTTCCATCCCTCGGTGTCCTGGTTCAAGATTTGGTCCTCTGGTTCTGGTCTGCTCGGCCCTCCGGAAGCAGCTCACTCCACGCAGCTCCTGAAAGGGCTCGGCTTGCGACCAGGGTGGTAAGCAAGGCTGCTTATATCCATATTCCATCTCTCCTTCTGAATTTAGTGTGTAATTTGGTGTGTGAGCTGTTGCAAGGGTCCAGCATCCACAGTGGTGCACAACATTCGCAATCTCTGGGTAGAATTGGTTCTGTGTTGCTCACAGGATGCCACGTGAGCGGCAGCGTGGCGCTTGCAGACGGGGAGGCTCCAGAGGAGGTGCCAGAGGGCGGGCATCATCGCCACGCTCCTCAGCATCCGAGGAGGAAATCTTCTCTCCTGGAGCTCACCGAGTGCGCGGACGAGGAAGGGGAAGAGGAAGAGCCAGGGTGTGTCCATTTGGGAGGCATCCAGCAACCCGCTTCTGAATCCCGTGTCGGCTGGACAATGCGGTATACTTGTCTCAGTACGCATTGAGAAATGCGACCATGTTGCCCGACCAGAAGCCCATGCAGCACCACGGCCACCCTCGCCTGTTCCGGGTCAGCAACTACAGCCTCTGGAAGCCACGGGTGCGGTGGCGGGAGAACGAGCTGGACCAAGCGAGCCTGAGAGAGAAGACGTGCCATACACAGACACGAGCGCTTCAGACTCAGACTCCTATGGATGCACAGTGGAAGAGGAGCAACCAGGTGCATTCATCAGTCCAGCGGTGGAGGAGCCACCAAACCCATGCACCTAGGCAAGCGGCTCAGTCGTTCGGGGTGGTATGGTTCCTCTGGGTTCAGTTTTTTGTCGTTATTGTAGCTTCAATAGTCAGTAATGAGAGTCAATCTGCGTCTGTAATTTCAATTTTAAAGTTGCTTATAAAGCCTGTGTCTGTAATGTTGATTTTAAAGTCTGCGTCGGCAATGTCAAGCTATGTCGGTCATGTGTCTGTACGCTCCTCTCTCACTATGGCAAGGAGTGGAAGGTTAAGTTTTGGCTGCTTCTAGTCTGGGGTTCAGTTATGGATGGTTCTAGTCAGCAGACAGTTTCATAGTTCCATTTTTCTCAGGCTCAGTATAGGTCTCAGAATGTTAAAATGCTCAAGGAGCCAACTCAGGGTGGCGGATGTAACTCACTGTAACTTTTTTGTAATATAATAGAATTAGTCTGATTTACACAAAAAAAAAATTATAAATATATATTTAGTTAATATTATTATTATTGGTTTAGTCGATATTTAAAAAATAATATTTCATTATTATTATTATTATTATTTAATAAATATAAAAATATTCATTAATTTAGAAAAATAATAATAATAATTTAATCTAGACTCTAGAATTTTATGTATATTATTTATTAGGTATATTCATTATTTTATTTTAATATTTATTTAATTAAATATATTAATTATTCTTATTTTAATGATTGATATCTTTTTCATATTTAATTTAAAATGTAAATTTTTTTAAAATAAATTTCTATTTTATTATTGTATTATATTAATATTTGATATATAAGAATTTAAATTAATTAAAGCTTAATAATCTACATAAATATTTTCAATATAATTTTTTATTACTTAAATTAATTTTTTAAATTTTTATAATCGGTTAAAAGAATTAATCCATTTTTAATTATTTCTTTATTTGATTTGAATTTTACTTATTTTAAATAATTTATTGTATTATATTATAATTGCATATTAATATATTAAATTTTAATTAACCTATCATTAAAAATAATATTTAAAAAAATTTTTTTTTTAAAGGGAAAGGGGAAATGTTTTAATTATCATCATCATCCATTCATATATATTATATATATATATAATATATTATATATATTAATTAAACAAATATATATATTTTTATTAAATTAATTAATCTTTAATTCTGTAATTTATTAATTATTAAAAAAAATGATTTTATAATTTATTAACTATTAAAAAATTGATTGTTTTATTAATATCTAATAATTTTAATTTTAACCCCAACCGAGGTGCAATAGGATAGGATATCCCCACACGAATCATTGACATGTGTAAGAGGATGGAGGACAGGGCAGGTGGGCGACCCACCCAACGACCCCACATGATCATGGTGATAAAAACCTAGAGAGGATAGCCATAAGTGGCAGCTGCATTGGGAAGACAAACAACAAAGGTAGGATGAATACAAGCGGGAAAGGTGGTGAGGGTTGTCATTGTTTGCATGCACGGTCTGTGGAGGAGCTTGCCTACAGGAGTCGAGACTGGTAGTAGGGTGGTCAAATTCACCTGCAAAAGGAGAGATTGACGCCAACAGTGCTTCAGCTAGACAGGGACATTGTGCATATTTCAGGCCCTCCTTGTTCTAGATATGGAGCCTATGCTGTAAGAAAGGAGGTTGGATTGGCAAAGGTTGGTGATCGTTCCGCATGTTTCTGGTAGAATTTAGCTCAATTCACTGTTGTTGATGTCCAACATTTTAATTTTAGTGTTATATGGCAAATTGTTGGCTCAAAGGGGCATGCATGGATGGTTTGGGTCTTCTCTTAGCACTGGGGTTGTAAATTGTGCCCCTGCATTCATCAAACCCAGGTGCTTGGAACCTGGATGGGACAGAGGCAGTTCTGAGAGCCTACAGTTGCTCGAAAAATTTATGGGCCAGAGACAGATGAATGGGGAGTCTAGGGTTCATATTACCTGTATGTTTGTTCAGTCTATTATTGTCTAGTCTTCGAGTAATCTTCTAGTCCAATAGGTTAGGAATGGGGAGTCGCCGCCCTCTAAAATCGGTGTGTCTAACCAGTCGGCCATTGTTTGATCTCTTGACAAGCCTTTGGCCTAGAAGGGCATGAAAGGGGATTCGGGCGACCCTAATACCCGTGCGACTGTCAATTCTCCAATTGTGTGGTTAAATTCTTGGATCTAGAGGCCTGGCTGGGTTAGGGATAGAATGAAAATTCAAAGGGAGGGAATGCAATCAAACGCATGCACACCCTTTAACAACCTGCTTTTCAATCCCATCAAGGTTGGGTTCTCTAGAAATTTTATGGTCCATAGAGGCATGAATGGTGAGCCGAGGTCACCAAGCATTAGCGGGTCTGTCAATTCAGTTAGGATCTGCTTTGTCACATGTATCCCAATACCTAAGTGTCCCAACACCTATGAGTCTATCAATTCGGTCACGACGGGGTTTAATCCATGGAGCCAGAGGTCTGGCTCCACCGAAGGGAGAACAGTGAGCCAGAGGGAGGGAATTCACCTAAGTTTGGGTACAGAGAGGATATAGGCAACTGGTGAAGGGGTTGGGGGGAATTTGGTTTCACACAGTAACTGTGTTCCACAAGGAATGGATGGATGGAAACACTCGCATTTGGTTTGGTTTTAACTTTTTTGCATGCATTACTCTTTCAAGTCTGTCTAATCTTCTCCTCCCTCCGATTCCATCACTTCTGCTCCAGGACAAGGCAAGAACCTAGGAGCTCCTGTGGTTGAAGGAAACTTTGATCGAAGGCAACATGGTGAAGGAAAAATCGGAGCCGTGGAAAAGAGGTTGCCACTGCAACTCTAAACATAACAACAATAACAGGAAAATGTCATTGGCCTCGACCAGCAAGATCCAACGGAAGAGGGGCAGGAAAACAGGGGAGGAAAATTATGAAAAAACTCCTGCATGCCTATAGTGGGGGAACTCCAGAACAGGTCAAGTCCCTAATTTCGTCATGGGAGGCAGAATTGAACGCAAAGGCTGCGAAGAGTCGCTTCTAGTGAAGGATTGGGAACCCCTGATTTTGAGCCTGGGACACACCCGAGGTAGGAAAACTCTCTTCAAACAGATAGTCCAACTCTAATGGGTTATGAAGAACTTATTGGCAAAATCAATGATAGGTACCAGGAATTTGGAGGATCCGTCGCAAACCCAGCAAGAGGGGCCTAGCTTAAACTATATTCATCGAAATACCTAAGCAATAAAGATGCATGAGTACCACAAGAATGTCTGCTTAGGTTGCACGGAAAAACAAATTCAAAGCCTGCTCCAGAATGAAATGCCAGGGTCGAGTGCTAAGGACCTGGCTCCCATAGAATCGTTAGATGACTAGATGTTGAGAAGTTATGCAGTTATAACTTTATTTTGTTGTTTTGTTACAATGATCTGGTCAGATAACATTTACATGGACAATAGTATGTTTAAACATATAGTAGACACACTAGCTTATTTCGCCTGGATGGACATGCTCAAACTGTTTAAGTTTTGGATGGCATATGATGTTGATTGGTGGCCAATAGACTTGGTTTCCCTCGGGAAAGTTGAGGCCACTGGACATAATTTTGTTTCCTGCCTTATATATGATTAATAGAAAAGAAAGGTACTGCCAAGCTTACACAAAATAAATAAATAAAAATAAAAAATAAAAAATAAAATTAAGTTTAGCCTTGATAGTTAGTTTTGTTGGTCAAGTCATTGTTGTTAAAGCAACTCTAATATTGAGAGGTCATGGGTTTGATTCTCTCGACACAAGATCCATGGTTGAGTCAAGAGGGAGTGATATAATATTTTGTGAATATACGAGTCATTAGTCTCGAGGAACATGAAAACACATTGGGAAAAAATCTAATAATCTCAATAGACGTCGTGAATGACATAGGGAAAAAAAATCTAATAATATAAATATAATATTTATTTCACATAAACTATTACTGTGATCCACAAACATGGAAAAAAAATTAATAATTTCAATTTAATATTAATTTTAAACTATAAATTTTAAATTTCATAATACAATATTTATTTATTTTTATTTATTTATTATAACATTAATTTTTGAAATTGAAAAAATGTAAGTGGTGGCAAGAGGGGAGGGGTGCTCTATGGCCTTGAGGAAGTTAAAGTTGTAGTATTCATGGGGCTTAGGATATATGATAAACAACCAAGCTTAAGCTTATGCCCTTTATGAGGGGGTTCAATTAGCCAAAGAAAACCAAATAGCTTATCTCATTGTTTTGAGAGACTTCCCCCTTATTTAGCATTTGGTGGAGGGCTCCTCTTGGAGGGATAAAACATTAGAAAGGATTATGAAAAGAACTAGGAAGGGTTCTCTTCTATAACCTATTTCCATGTTCTTTGTGATCCCAATAAAGATGCAAACTTATCTGGAAAATAAAAGAGTAAATTCAGATTAGGATATTTAAAAGTCAATGGTAGAATCAAACCCTCTCATATTCCTCAGATCTAAATGGATTGGCATTGCACAATTGTGAAGAATTGTATTATCAATCGGTGACAGTATGACAAGAATTTTGTTTTTTGGTGGGTTATTTTTGTCATATATATATATATATATATATATATATATATATATATATAATATATATAATATATATATATATAGAAGAGAGATAGAGAGAGAGAGAGAGAGAGAGAGAGAGAGAGAGAGAGATGAAACCCCAATTTTTGTTGTCCGACTTGGAGTCCTTTTGGAAAAAAGTATACTTCCATTGGATAAGATGGCTCAAGATTTTTTTTGAAGATATAGTTATAACTACCTAATGTATTCGCTACAATGTAAGGGAAGACTTGCATATACATTTTGGTTTTAAAATATATATATATATTTTATACTAATGATGACGATGATGATGATGTAACTTGTGTATGAGATCCATATGCTGTGAGACAAAGGGATCGACCCCTTGTATGGAGGTGTATATCTTCTACCCCTTTTGATTTGAACTTATAACATTTTCAAAAGAAACAACCTAAATGATGGATATCTCACAATGGAATGTGTTTTCCAACTAATATAGACAGTTCCCAAGTTACAAACTCAGTTTACCTATCTAGTTAGGGTTATGGATAGTTGTGGCGGGCCTACTGACTCAATCCCAAGCCTCCTTGAATTAATTTATAAATAAATAAAAATCATTTTGTAAAAAACATAAACTATTATTATATCATTTTTATTTTTTAAATTACCATAAAACTATTAAAATTAACGTTTTAAATTACACAATATTATATTTTATTTCACAACTCTTAAAATTGTTGCAATATATTTATGACTTGATCATTTTTTATTAAAATTTAATAACTTAGTGTTTATAATAGTATTTCTAAAAAACATCAATATGAAAATTATAATATTTATTTTAATTTAATATTTTTATAATATTTACCTTAATTATTGAAAATTTCAAGTCACATAAATACACTTAGCATATTTAAACATTAAACATACTTAAACCAAAAAATATACCAGCCTAGATCTATCTTAACTCTGGATCTACCAAGATGAGAGGGATAAAATTTCCTGTCGCTCTAAAAGAGGTTTGCATCTCAAGAAATTTCATACTTATCAAATCCCTTGAGATGCAAACCTCTTTTGATGCAAACCTTTTTTAGGTCGAAAGGAGACTTGTCACTCTAAAAGAGGTTTGCATCTCAAGAAATTTGATACTAATCAAATCCCTTGAGATGCAAACCTCTTTTGATGCAAACCTTTTTTAGGTCGAAAGGAGACTTGTCACTCTAAAAGAGGTTTGCATCTCAAGAAATTTGATACTAATCAAATCCCTTGAGATGCAAACCTTTTTTAGGTCGAAAGGAGACTTGATCCCTGTCGACACTTGATAGATCCAAAACTAAGTTGGATTTAAGTTTTTTTCTTATTAATTATAATTATGTATTTTACATTTTATTTTAGTTTTAGTTTTATGTAATTTGACCAAGTCAAAATGTTTTATTGATAATTATATTTTAAAAAGTTAACCAACACTATAGATCACTCTATTTTTGCTTTGATGACATGGATTGTGCTTTTGTTGTCTAGTCGTAGCTTTTGTTTTCTAGCTGTAAAAGCAAGAGAATCTTTCCACATTGTGCAATCTGGGCCCTCCATTGCAAACAAAATTGGTATCAACATCTAAGAGATAAATATAAACATCATTGCAATCCCAACCCTTCACTCTTAATAAAATTGGGAGTCTATGATAGTAAAGTGTGAGAGATAATTGGTTGTGATTATCAAACATGTTATCTCAATAGTCAAGGATCTTGATTGCTTTAATTCGATTCAATTTTCGACTTCATATTCGCATTGGCATTGGCATTGCAATGCCTCTCCTCCTCCTCCTCTCAGATTTTCTTGCATTTTGTGGCTTTATTGATTCATCAACATATAGTTGTTGAGGTAGGAGAGTTTACATTTGGGAATATGGGCTTTCGGCATTAAGAAAATAGTAAACAACATTTTGAACAAATGTGGCAAAGGAAATGACCAATTATAGAAACCCACAAAAAACATTAAAAGTGGAGTAGGAATAGAATCATTGTGATTTTGAACTAATTTCATAGCAAAAGAAGTAGATGTCTCTGTGAAAAAAAGATAGGAACATGAGAAGAAAATGTTGCTAGTTGAGCAAATGGGTAAAGGAAACAACTTAAGCTTTTGAGGCATGGTGTGTAGGTATGTGTCCAATGGTGTTAACACAAGCTCATATTAACATGCTTCAAGTTGTTTCCAACTACCTAGTTGTTTCGTAGATTATAAAAATGTGAGTAGTTTAACAAATAGAAGTTTAGGCATTGACCATTAGCAACACCAGAAGGTGGGAAACATTAGTTCCCAACTAATACTATGTTAAGGAAGAAAAGTATACAGTAATGTTCACAAGAAGCGTTGAGGTCTTACAACTTATAGTTGTGGAAGGTTTAAAGCCATAATATGGATGCAATGTAGAGCACATGCAACCTCCTTGGTACACCTTATGTACAAGATCTCAAAGCCATCTATAATAGATACTACATCACTCAAAAACTTCAAAAGATGGAAAGGTTTGTCAATTTGGCTTTTCCTTCTACATTTTCCTCTATCACCAATTGATGTTAGTATAGGTAGTCTGCATTGTACATATTCATAGAAGAAAGAAGAATGCAAGTACCCAAAGGAGAACATCAAATCATACATGTTTTACACAATTGTTTTATGTGGTTATATTTGTACAAAGATGGTGGAGAGTGATCATACTTGACCAAGTCTTCAAGGGTTATAAATATTCGATACAAAGTTAGGTGAGTGATCATCTTTGAACGAGTTAGCAATGAAATATTCACAAGAAGGTAGATAAACTACAAGACATAAAGGACAAAATAAATAACACACAAATATATCACATATTTGGACTAAATCTAATAGGAACTATTGACAAAGTATGATGAGTTTTGCAATGATGAAAAAAATTGTCACCAATTTCTATTGATTGTACACTTTTCTAGTGAAAGACATCATTGTTTATAGGAATTGAGTTGGCAAGAATAACCCGATTGGATACTAGAAGAATGGATGTTGAAATGAGAGTGCATGGAATAATTGCAGGAGCATGATGTTCAGTTATAGAATGTCCTCCTAATAACATTAAGCTAATCATTTTTTGTGGAAACACTTATGCAAAAAATGTGACCTTCATATCCTTAGTTGTAGGTGAACCATGAAGAAGATGCTGACTAGGGCATGGTATGAAGTAAGTTGAGGATTGGAGTTGGAATTTGTGCTTAGAAAGACATCTCCATGCAAAAGTGTGAGCACTATAAAGCAAGTAGATGAATGCCAGCCGGGATGAGCATTGAAACATATCAAACATTTTGAACTCATGGATATTGATATGGTTAATAACTTATCTTCTAAAAAATGCAGAAAAAGTGAAAGAAGAGATGACATTATAGATATTGTTATCCTTGCAAAGCTTGTAGAAGTTATAATACCCACAATTTTGTGCCTTTTTGTGAAACTGGTAGGGCTTGAAAAATATCACATCTCAACAATAGAGGGGTGTAACATCACAATCAACCGTGTAAATGAATGGTATAATCGTAAATCTGAGACAACACTACAAACATAAAGTAGGTACTGCTTCGTGGACCCATCCAATATGATATGATTGGAGATGAGTGGTAAAAATTTGGAATTCTTCAATCAATTGTTGAGAAAGAAGGTTCTTTTTGTTTCTATTGTCTATGATTAATTGTGCAATTTGTTGCTTGATCTAGAAATAATTAAGTGACGAGAGCTCCATTCTTCTACGATTAATTGTGCAAGTTGTTGCTTGATCTACAAATTGTTAAGTGAAGGGAGCTTCATTCTTGTTCTCATAGTAGCTTTACGCCATGAGAACCCACTAAGGGTGAGTGGAGGTTGAATTATTAACATGAATATCTAGGTATGCATCATTAATGTCAAAACTTCACGGTTGTTTGATGTTGTTCAATAAGAAAGGCATTGACCATTTTCTCCTACAAGTCACATCATTCATTATCAAAATGACAATATCTCCAATGATAAAATTGATGTTTCTTCTTCCCTTCGCCAGTCAAACTAGGTGTTTCTTGATTGTGAGCAATAGCAAGCTAGCGTCTTTGAAGATATTTAGGAGGGATGTTCCAATAAGGAAATTGGGAAGAGTTTGAGCTTTGCATCGATGTGAGAAAGAAAACTTAAAGTATAGTTTATGCAAAAGGGTTTGTTGTTGTTGTTTAGGGAGAACAATATTATTGCGAGTGGGACCATTTCATTTTGGTACCAAAGCTATGATATGCTCCAAGAAGATATCAAATTTGAATTTTGGATGCCTTGGATGAAATATTATACTTGCGATTGTGAAGTATTTAATTCAATTGTTTCAAGTGTATTAGGGCTTGATTAATTCATCAACATATAGGTTTTGACATATGAGAGATTACATTTAGGTAAATGACATTTTGAGCAAATGTGGACTTGGATTCACCAGAAGCAAAGCAGATCATTGTGTGTATTTTAAATTAATTTGTGACCGTGTTATTTATCTGGTCTTGTATGTGGATGATATGTTGCTGGTTGGAAATGACAAAGAAATTATCCAGGATTTGAAGACCCAATTGTCCTCCAAATTCGACATGAAAGATCTCGGTGCTGCAAACTATATTTTGGGCATGGAAATTAAAAGAGATCGGGCAAAGAGGAAGCTCTGGTTAAACCAGAGGAAGTATGTCGAGACAATACTGCAGAGGTTTAATATGCAGGATAGTAAACCGGTGAAGGTTCCTATTCCTGTAGGTGTGAGGTTATCTGCTGAACAGTGTCCCAAGACACAAGAAGAGGAAGAGGACATGTCCCGTGTTCCATATGCAAGTGCAGTCGGTAGCTTGATGTATGCAATGGTCTGTACTAGACCAGACATTGCACATGCAGTGGGAGTATTGAGCAGGTTTAGGTCAAAACCAGGGAAGGAGCACTGGACAGCAGTGAAGCGGGTTTTCAGGTATTTGCATGGCACTAGTGATTATGGTTTGTGCTACCAAGGAAGACCAGGATTGTACAGAGTGTTGGATATTCCTAGCTTTGTTAATGCAAACTGGGCTGGAGATCTGGATCAGAGAAGATCTACAAGTGGGTATGTGTTTAACCTATTTGGAGGTGCAGTCAGTTGGATGAGTAAGAAACAATCTGTAGTGGCACTATCAACTACAGAGGCAGAATACATGGCAGCCACTCATGCAAGCAAGGAAGCAGTTTGGTTGCAGAGATTGTGTTCAAATATGGGGTTGGTACAGGGAGCTATAAGGATAGACTGTGACAGCCAAAGTGCAATTTTCTTGGCAAAGAACCCTGCTTATCATTCAAAGACAAAGCACATTGATGTTCAGTATCACTTTGTGAGGGATATGATAGAAGACAAAAAGGTGGTGCTGGTAAAGGTGGACACTTTGAAGAATACTGCAGATGCATTGACAAAATCTGTGAGCTCTGAGAAGTTCTCTTGGTGTAGAGAAACAATGGGTGTTTCAGGGCTGGAAAAATGACTAAGCTCTCCTGTGGCCCCCTGTGGAAAGAAAACAACAAGTGGGAGATTGTTGGGTTGTGTTATATTCTTTCCACGACTAACCTACGTAGTGAACCGGGGGTTTAGAGGGGGGGCGGAGCCCCCCTTTGTTGCGTCGTTTGTGCAGCGGGGGGGCGGCAGCCCCCCTTGTCCGGGGGGTTTGAGGGGGGCGGATAGCCCCCCTCTATGGGGTTCGGGGCAGTGCCCCGAGAAAAAAAATTTTGGACCCTATATTAGGTTGGGCGAACCTACCTATGGTTTTCGGTCCATGGTTTTGGACGCGATGGTTTTCCGTCCATGGTATTGGATGCTTCGGCATGTATAAATATGTATTATAACATTGAAAGGAATATAATAAAAATCAAGCTGGTAGTCTCGGTTTTGAGATCCAGTGGGAAATCTCTGTGTATATGTGTTTTATGTGTTATGCTCTCGCATTTTTATTTTTCCTGTGATTTAGAATTCGTATGCAGGTAATTTCTGTACGGGGTTAAAACCTACATGTGTAGCTCATTTCGTGGGGCATTGATAGTGGATTAGCCGAGACCCTAGTTTGAGTCATGGTGGTAGTAGGTCATATTATTTTTTATTATTGAAAATAATTTTATTGAATGTTTAACCAATTTGTCTAATGCACCTAGAAATGGAACTCTATATAATGGTTAACAAATTATATGGTTTTAAATGGTTATTTTGAGTTTTTGAGCTCATTCTTTAGCCAAATTGAAATCCAAAAGTTGCACATCGGTCAATTTTAAGAGTTGAATGCATCTAAAGGCATGAAATTCCTTGTTGAAATATATTTGATGATCAAAACATCTATTTCATGTTTTTGAGGGTTTATGAGCATATTGAAGTGGTTTTAGATATATGAGAAGAATAGTTTTTGAGGTGGGAAATATGTGACCAGATTGATGAACAAATTGAAGCAAAGTTGTGACAAGGTATGGTAAAGTGTGGATAGAAACATGATATCAGAGTGTGGATAACAACATGATAGCTAGTGATAGTGATTTATATGAAAATTGTGGTAGTGATTGCATATTATGGTAGTGGATTGTAATGATAGTGGTTGCACATGTTGTAGTGACATTGATTAGATATTGTGTCAGGCTTTGTAGTGACAATACTTGTAGGTTGTGATTGTAGAATGTGACATACTTATGATTCAGTGATTGATAATGATAATGGCTCCAACTTGAAATATTTTGAAAAGAGGTCCATAAGGATTTGAAGAAGGAGGTGGGTGCCTCCAGTAAGGTTGGAGCCTAGAGATGGTCAAAGCTTACTCATCATCAAGGTTGGTTCCTCAATTAGGTTGGAACCTAAAGCAGGTTGAAACTTTCTCGTTATCGAGGTTGGTGCCTCAATTAGGTTGTAGCCTATAGTGAGTTGTTTCTTGCACACTTTCGAGGTCAGTGCCTCAATCAGGTTGTACATTACCGCAAGTAGTTGCTTTCATATTTTATGGGTAGCTACCTCCAGCAGGTTGGTACCTACAAATCTATGTCATGAATTGAAGAAGAAGAAGATGAATTTGTGGTTTTCTCCCATATGGGTTTCCACATAAAAGCATGTCTTTTTTTGTTGATGTCATGGATTCTTACTGATGTGATGATAGATTCATGATACACTACTTTGTTTATTGATATGTTGCAAATGGTTATTGTGCATTGACACGTAATTGTTCATTGATGACAATTTGTGAAATGGTTAAATTGCTCTCACACTGATTCACCCCCCTTTCTCATTGTGATCTTTGGTCCAACATGTATCTTGCTTCTTCAATACTTTTCAAGTGCACACAACTTCTTCATTTTTGTTGACAAGGGTTTTACTGAAATCTATACTTCTACTTTTAAATAACCATAACCTTGTTGACATGATTACTCATCATATTGGATTGTCACAATTTGCATATGTTCTATATATTCCAATGATGAACCTTTTATGCATGACTCCACTTTGAAATTTTGCAATATTATCCTCATTCCCTTATAGGATATTGACAAAATTTTGTTTTCATATTTAGAGTGAATGACCATAATGTTTCAGTTGAAAGTCAACTTAAAGAGCGAGAAGAGAAGTAACTGAGAGCAAAGAATGGTGGCGACTAGGGTTTTCAGTAGGTCCAATGCTTTACAGTTCGACGTAGCCAGGGATCGCCGCCTCCCCTCGGCGCTTCCTCTTCCAGGTTCTGATCCTGTGGTTGGCTGGCCCATCTTGTGGGATTCGAGCAGCTCATCTTTTGAGCAGTTCTCTGCCGGCGGAGGGGAGGATCTCAGAACCAGCGACCAGATCAGCTTTTCCTGTAATGGCTCTTGCCAGGAACCCAGCAAGGTTTTTTGCTTAGCCACGATTGGAGACCGCTTCCTGATAGTGGCGCAGCAAGAGTTCCCTCCGCCTGAGGACTTAGTTTCGTTTTCATTAACGGTGTTTTTCCCCTGTTTGGTCCCTTTTCCCCCGAACAGGTTTTGGGCGGGGAGCTGGGCTTCTCTTTTTGTCCATTTTCCATCGATTCTTTTCCTTTCTGAGCGTCTTTCAAGGACTGGAAGCCTGAAAGTGCTTCCATGAAATCCTATTCTTAGAACAGCTGAAATATGCCTGCGCAGGGAGGATGCATGGCAAGTGTTCGACAAAATACAACAAAGAGGACTGACTTCTCGGAGTGGGTCTCTAAAAATCCGTGGTGAGAAGCAGCTTCCGGTGGTTTTCCTGCCTCTGCTCATCCCAGCAGAAAATGCAACAGTAAGCTTCAGAGAGGCCCTGCCTCCTCTCAAGTCTTACCAAGTGACTAAGAACGCTTGTTTCCCAGCACAGGGAAATACAAAGCAGGCACAGATTGGGCCCCTGACAAGCTATGCTTGCAAAGGAAAGTTGACCCCGAAGCATTCCGAATCTTTCCGAATCTTTATAGCGCTTTTATCAGGCAAAACTCTGCTTCAGTGGGTGAGCTCCTCAGATCTAGTGCAGGACCTCAAGCAAAAACTGGCCCTCAGGATGGGGATTCCTTCTACTTCTCAAAGGCTCCTCTTCAAAGGTAAACAGCTTGATGATCTCCTACCCCTTTCCTTTTACGATATTCAAAGAAATTCTTCCATCATTCTTTCCCTTCGTTTGAGAGGAGGAGCGGCTGGACAGTCATCTTCAGCAGCAACGTTCTCTTACAAAGATGATGTCCATGCTCAGAAAACCAAGAATTCTGCTGCACCAGCCCAAGCTCCAAAACCTTTTTTGGTGGACAAGCTGGAGGAAACCCCCACCATTGACGTTATGCATCCAACGATGGACAGGAAGCTCCAGTTGTTTGCTGAATTTGGCATTATTTGCAGGTTCAATGGGCTTTGGCCAAGCACTGCAGATCTCTACAAATGGGTTCACTCTAACTGGACCAACAAATGCAAGGTTCTCTTCTGTTCTAAAGGCTTCTTCATTGTAGTTTTTGTTGACAGTGAGGATTATCAAAAAGCTTTGACTGAGGGCCCCTGGTTCTGGGACTCTGCGGGGCTATTCTTAACCCCTTGGTTCCCAGATTTTGATCCCTCCACAGCTGTCATTACCAAACTCCCCATCTGGGTCAGACTTCCCAACCTCCCATTTCATTCATGGCACTTTGCTATATTTGAAGGAATAGGTAACTCCTTAGGCCGCTTTCTGGCTACAGACACCTCCAGAGGGGAAAAGGGCATCTACACCTTCACCAGAATTTGCGCAGAAATAGACATGAGTAAAGGTTTACCAGAGCAGATCATTCTCAAGGTTGGAGACTTCTATTGGACTCAGACTCTGGATTATGAGAACACAGCGTTCCGCTGCAGAAATTGTCATCTCACAGGGCACCTTCATAGATCGTGTCCAGCAATCCCAGCCCAAAAGAAGAAAGTCACTCCTAAGCCGAAATCCAAAAGCTGGAAGCCTTGTGACCCTCCCCCCATGGATGATTTTAGTTCCAGTTCAGATGAAGAGGAAGTGAATGAGGACGAGATGGATGCTTCGCTTGCTCAGGACCCGCCCCCAACAGGCCCAGAGGAGTCTTCCGCCCCACCGCTCTCACAGAAACGATCTCTTGAGACCTCTCCTTCGGACTCAGACAAGGAGATCTCCCCGTCCGCCCAGCTTAATCTACAAGTCTTTCCTTCCAAGCCGGATCAACTTGGATGGGTCAAAGTTGGCAAGAAGAAAGGTAAAAAGGGCCGAACTGTGGATTCCACTCAAGCTGGGTAGAATCCCATGCTGTGCTCTTACCTCCTAGCTCGTTTGTTTGCTTCTTGTTTAGCTCTGCTCTCTTCTTGTCTACTCCTCTAGGCCGAGGTGGATAGTTTATCCTTGCCGACTGCCCTTTTTCTTTGGGGTTTTGTAGGAGGTCCTTTGGTCTAGCTGTCATGTTCTCAGCAGAGCTTCGGGCTCTAGTATGCCCGGGCAGTTCTTTTGTACAATATGTTTTGTTTCTTAATACAAATGCTTACTTACAAAAAAAAAGAATGACCATAATATTTCCATCCAGTTAGAACCTATAATTATGTCAACGTTAGAACTAGTGAAACTTGTAACATACAATTGAGATACAAATTTATAATTGTTCGATAATAGATGTAATTCACGAATTTGAAATGCCTTGATTCCATTAATATATTTCTTTACGAATATATTTCGACTTTATAATCAACAATTAATTCACAAAGTTAACATCAATATAATTTTCCTCTTTGTGTGGACAAATATTAATGTTAATATCATTTTATTGAATGGCCCCTTTGAGTTGTAATGATGTTAAATTCTAAACTAAACTACTTATATTAGAGAACCTTATTGAGACCAATGGATTAATTTTAGTTGTAGTTTATGATAAATATTGGATCAATATATTATTTGTCATCCACTTCGATCCTTTCAACATGGGAAAATTAACTTATAAGGTCATTTTTACCAGTGGTCTCAATTTGGAAAATTTAGGGTGAAAAAAAATTAGGAGTCATTTTGAGGCATTATATGACCACTTTGTATGGCCCTAAACTTATTATGGACCTAGATTCCATAATCTAAACCCTAATACCTTTCCAACAATGTAAGAATCACCTCAATCAACGATTGTATGAGAAAGTTATGCCTCCTAGAAGTTGGCTTGTCGTGATTTTTCACCATAGTTCAAGATGATGTCATGTCAACCCCCATAAGCATGGAAAAGGGGATAGTCACATGAACGCTATGAAGAATACTTTAGAAGGGTCAAGTTTTAGCTCATGTTGAGGGTTGAAAGGGTCAAATTAACCCCTTGTTGTCTATCATATTTTTTTATAACCAGGGCACTAGGAGAAAAAGGAGTTTCATTATCTTCGCTTGTAGTTTTTTCTATTGTAGAGCAGACTAAGTGTAGATAGAGAGAGAGCATAACATAGGGAGTTTGTGTTTTGTAGTAGTCGACAGTCCACAGGTCTTAGGCAACTCTATAGAGAGTGCCTTCTCCATTGTACTTGCATCATTTCCATTCCATACAAATGAGTCCATAGTAGCCTCACCATATAGTTGGGATTTCTCCTGAAAGGGTTTCCGAGGGCATATTCTGATGTTCATTATGATTCGTGAGTGATTGTATTTTATCTATTCTCTATTTTCCACATTGTATAAATTGCATGCATAGTAACAAAATTAACAATAATATGTATGTAATGTAAAGGAATTAACCCTTTATAATATAGAATTTGGATTATCATATTATGTTTGTTGTAATGAATTGTCTAATGTAATATCCATGGAAATTTATGAATCAATCTACCTCTTTTACATTTTTTCACCAAAATTTGAAAATAATTTTTTACTAAAATTGTAGTTATATTATTTTAAATATTATTTTTAAAATATATAAAATGGATTCAATGCCTCCAAAAAAAACCAAAAAACACCTTGAATTAAGTAAACGATTCAAACAAATCCATCTTAGATTAAAAAAAAAAAAACATAAAGAATTTAAAATAAAACTGGGTTTTGGTAACCCTTAAATTGAATCTAGGAAAAAAATGTTTAATAAATTATATTTGACCTTCTTAAAAATGTAAATCCTTTAGCATTTTATTTGCTTTAATACTTTTACTTTTAGCTTTTCACGTTATTCACTTTAATGTGAATACTAGTGTGTGTATATATACATGTTATAGATAAATTCCTTTATTATAAATGTGAATACTTATTCGCATATAATTTAAAAGCAATTGGAATTTTTCTGTTTTAACTACATGTAGGTGGGCATTCACTTTACCTATGCGAAGTATGGATTTTTGGTTGCCTTGATAATTTTCTTTAACTGTACTTTTAAAGCTTTATTTTTTACTTTTCCACTTACACTTTTTAAAAATGCGTGCATTTTTAAAAATGATTGGATAATTTTCTTCTAACTTTCTTAGGTGCACTTTTTTAAATATATTTGGATATATATTGGCTATCAATTTAGGCAATATTGAGAGAATTTTTTTTTTTTTTTTTTTTTTTTTTCCTTTTTCTATTTTTTTTAAATACATTTTTGTTTTTTACTAGTAATTCTTTGAAATATAAATAACATATAAATAACGTTGCACCATTCAGTTCAGTTAACAATTGAAGTGAACCTTATAATTCACTTCATAATAACCTATTAAGTAATTCATATTAATAACCATTATTTATTATAAGAATATATATGTCAAAGTCATGATGCATTGAATACACCAGATAGTAGTACAATAGATCTACTCGGCAATTCCTATTTCCACCTCCATAGCAAAGTTAATGCTATGGAGGGTACCTCTGTCAGATTAATGCCGGACGGGAGATATGCATGATGTGATCCTATGGAGAGATGCGTTGCCATCATCCTGCGTCCATGTCAAACCATCGGCGCCATCCATGCGTCATTCATTTTGAATTTGTAATTGGGTGCGCTTGAATTTCGAAATTTCTACCATGCATCATTAATTTTGAATTTGTAATTGGGCGCACTTGAATTTCGAAATTTCTGTCTTTCACTGTCCTATACTCTTATGGAATTTGTAATCTTCTTCTCTTATTTTTCCCTTTACTCTGCAATCTTCTTGCTGCGATTAATGGGTTTTATGTTAGTTTCCACGGCATGACTCGTAATTTTTTCTTTGCAGCCTTGGATCCTTAGAGATTATGAGAGTTTAGATAATAGACAAAAGCAAATGGGGGGAGTTTTAAGGCTTTTGGTGCTCAGTTTGGGATTCTCCAGACCCAATTCTAATAGAAGCGCGGACAACACAGCGTCAATACCTGTTGATTTATCTAAAGGTATTCGCACTCTGTATAAATTTTATTGTTAAATGGCACTTCGCTTCTGTCAGATGATTGCAGCGAGGTCTTCAGGGGACGTTGCAGAGGAAGTGCCTCACAGTAATGGCTTAGATAAATCGGCCATGAAAGGACTGCATACTGTTGTCTATGCCAGAACACAGTCCTATCAAAACCATGACTGCGCTTCTTTGTAATTACAGGCAAAGCATTGCAGCCCAAAACGCCTGCCTGCGTAGAGATAATGATCATCAAACAATCGATTTGACAGAAACAAGCCAGAACACCTACCTGCCTAGAGATAATGCTCATCAGACAATCGATCAAGCCAGATGGTAGAAAGCAGAGAAGAATCGCTGGACTGAGAACATCGTTTTTCCAAATTTGTGATCCCAAGGAACGATTCATGATTACAATTTAGGTGATTGAGATAATTTTGTAACATATTGTTAGAACTCGTGTATTTTAGAATAATATACTCTGTTAGATGCATTGTACAAATATTCTAAGGACTATCAGTCCATTTTTGTTGAGAAACTTATTTTTGTTGATATTAGCAAAAACAAATCTCGGCGAAGATTTCCCTCAAGTCTTCTCGTCTCAACTGAGCAATCTGTTTGAGTGTCGACTGAGAAATCTGTTTGAGTGGTTCATATTAGTGCCATTGAGATTTTTGGTTCTACCACTGTCACGATCTACGTTATGAGCCCAAATTTGTTTAATAGGCATCTGTTTAATTTTGTTGTAATTATCTATGTCTTTTTATCTCTATCCTGAACAGATTTTTATGTTTATTCTGGAACAGATCTAGGTTTATGGACTGTGACATTATTTCCGTAATATGTTTGCTGTGACATTATTTGGATGGGATGTTGGATATGCATACCCAGATGATTTGTATGATGGAATACTTGGCAAATATTGTGCATATGCTGAAATTTAATTATATAATATAATATATCTTTTTTAGTACTGAAAAAAAATACTCTACAAAATGACATCACAACAATAGTTGCATATACTTATATATTTAAGTCCAAGACATACCAATGGTTGCAAATTGTCACGGTATATTGTAATCTATGATTGTGATTTTTTTATCACAATAATAGTTACATATAGTTATATATTTAAATCCAAGACATACAAATGGTTGCAGATTGTCACGGTATATTTTAATTTAAGATTGTATTTTTTTATGAGTTTGGTAATTTTCTACAGGTTTGGTATTGGTATGATTGTGCTTTTTATGAGTTTGATATTTTTCTATACGTTTGGTATGATTGTGTTTATTTTATCAATTTAGTAATTTTCTACCAATTTAGTATGAAAATTGATAGAGATTTTATTTGAGTATTGTAACATGTATAAAATTTCATAGAGATTTAGTAATTTGATATTTTTTTATTTGTATAATAGGAATGGCTTAAAGATTTTTCAATGGGTTTGGATTTATTTATGTATTTGGAAACTTATTTTAATCAACAACAAATTAAAATCTTGTCTAAAATTGTATCACTTGATTTCTACCACACAAAAAAAAACTAAAATAACTGTTAGTAACATTAAGCCAATTAGTATTCACATAATTATATCTATATGTATGCTTTTAGAATATATGTTTTTAATCATCAAACTACACTTATTCTTTAAGGTAAACATTGATTTTATGATTATTTTATACTTTCAAAAATATGTTTTGAGACTTATTTTCCACTTCTAAATAAATGCCTAGTTATCTTTATGTTTTTGATAGAGTGGTAATGGGAATTGTTTTCACTGTCTTTATGTACTTAAATTAAATATAGTTATGAGTTTCAATTGGAAGAGAACTTAATTTGAATTTTTTTGTCTAATTTCACAATAGCCATGGCGGTTCATTCATTTGATCATTGACATTAGAAGTGTTAGATTGAGCCATGTTTTAACCATTAAATTAGAAGTACTATATTGAGCCATGTTAATCATTATTGTTTATCATCTAGTTAATGATAACCAGTGTTGTGGGAACAAAAATCATAGTAGTATCATGTTAGTTGACTTTATATGCATGGTAGTATTACTATGCTTGTGGTGAGTTTATTTAGAGTTATGTAGTTGATGAACTCAACCTTGAGGTATTAGGAATGGACACATAATTGAAACCAAATCAAAGAATAAATGTTAGAAGAAACTAATCTTAGTTAGTAAATAAAATTGCAAACAATCCAACTGAATTTTGATGAGTTGCACTATTTATTTTCATTGATGATAGAATTTGTCTATTGGTTTGTACGTTATGCATCTAGCATCAATGTTGATTTGGTTGGGAGTCCATATTAATATTATAGTCACAAAACTAAGAACTCGAAGAAAAAATAGAATACAAGTTTCTATATGTGCTATGCCATGTCATTCATGCAAAGAGAATAGGAACCTTGGAATTCATGTAAAGATTTCTACATAATTCCTTAAATAGGCACAAAATTTAATATTTGTAGAAGATCCAAGTTGGTGAGGTGTGAGGGCCATAAGTACCACATTCACAAGTCATACCAATCAAAGTATTTGAATCTTTGACCTTGATAAAGCTGTTAGTACTCAAGGAGAAAGCAAAGTCAATGTGGAAGAGAGAGGGATTGGAAGATACACTGGCCATCAATGTAGAGATTAAAGAGGAAAATCGACACTTGAAGGAGGAGGTGCATATTTTTGAATAAAGGTTAGCATAGCTATAAAAGAATTTTTAGACCTATGCAATTTTTTTCTATTACTAGAGAATCGTTTTATTGGATAAAAATGCTCTGTCACCCCTATTCTAGTGGATTGGAACAAGAGTAGAGTCCATCTTATGCAACTAGGAGAGAAGGTGATTCAAACAAACAAGATTCATACAATTGCGTACAAAATAGTTCATACACAAATGCGTAAGGTAAATAACATACATTGCTAAAGTAACCAGAATAGTTGAACTACAATAACAACATATGCATGAAAATGTGTTGCCTTTATTATATGTATTAAGTGAAAGTTCCATCCATACATACACCATTGAAAGCCACTAGACCCAATAGTGGAACATTACAGTCAATACCGTCTGCTCCTCCGTAGAGATGTACTCGCTCTATGATGTAGAGAAGCCAAGGCTTGTCACAATACTCTCCAAGCCTCCTCTAAGCAATGCTTAGCCAAAATATTGGCTCTGAAAAGCTTCTACTATGAGTTATGAGGTTATATATATAGAAAAGTGTGGGGTGACCCTTGACATTCCCCTTTGACTCTTGGACTACCCTCATGAATCTTCACATTACATAGTGATTGTTCACATTCCACTAGTGACACTTGGAATTTCACCTACAACATAATTACAATAATACAATTTCCACATATACCCATGTGGGACAAAAATAAGCTTGAGTCAGCCTAACAAGACAAACAACATCACTCAAGATCTTGGGGAAAGACCAACTCAGTAACCTCCTCGTGGTGGTCTTAGATGACGAACTGATATAAAACATGGTATTGTGCTATCATGTCCCCGTACTGTTAGATGATGTATTTATCGAAGCAAACTCTTGCCTCCATGGCTTCTAGGTATATGGTTTTGAAACCTATGTCCAACTCATCTTGAAGCATGCACAACATTGTCCTGAGTGTGGTTGGACCACTGATGTACTTCTGCATGTTCTCTGTGCTCAACTTCAAGTCATCATTGGTGGCTTCGCACATCAACTACTCTATGTACCCTTCGACCTCCAGCATGACTTGGTTCTTCCTCATGGCTTGAGTGAGGGTCTCAACGGAAGGGATTTCGTGTGTCCTCACTATGACATCCAGACTCCTATATAACCGTGCATAGGAATCCTCAAAGTTGGTGATGAGCAGAGGGAGCTTCTCATAGTTTCAGATCAACATCTGAATCTGCGTTTTGTCTAGTTCTGCCTACGGCTTCATCATCTTATGCAAGTAAAGCGGGCCCCCCTTGTACCTCATTGTCCATTCTTGTACATGTGCAATATCAGGATGGATGTCCTTAAGAGTTTGGGTTGTCTTCGTGCACTACTGATGAAAACCGTATATATGGAAAACCACTTTACATACGATGAAAAATATGTTATACAGTGTCCGCATGGTGTTTTCCAAAGTTGATATCTCTGCAAGTATTGCTTTCTTCGTTTTTTCCATAACAGATCCTATGGACTGCTATGTTCTCTTCCTGGCCTCTTGCAAGTCCTTCGCCATCTAATCATTCTCTACTATCAAGAACTTGACTGTCGAACTCGTGGCTTCTACATAAGCCTTAGAAGCCTCGACCATGGTAGCTGGATGTCTTCTGACATCTGACACGATCACCCTTTCCTCTATGTGCGCAAGTGATGTGTGATCATCCGGCAGCTTCTTTGTACGTGTTTATACAATCTTGTGTTGTGACTTGTTGAATGAAAGATTGTACACATCCAACTCTATATCATCATCAAGGAGAACAACCTCTCCTTGCTTGCTCAGGGCTGGTTGTGATTCTGGAGGTGGTGGAGACTGTGGTGCGACCTTGGATGCTCTTGCCATGAGATCAATGTCTTGGTCATATGGCTTTTGTTTCGTCTCCATCTTCATTGCCTTAACCATATGCTCAACCTGCTAAGAAAATTCTCGAACCTACACCTACTCACCCTCTTCTTCATCTGTTGGTTGCACTGTTGTCTCAACCTGTATAGGCATAGTTTTCTCTATTAATGCGCCCTAGCTTTCCTCCTATTCTTGTTTCTGCTTCTCTTCTCTTTCTCTCCTCCTGAGCTCTTGCTCTGCTTTCAACTTCTTTTCTGTTTCCTACAAATTCCTCTCTGCATCTTCCAAACTTTCCTTCTCTCTCTTCCTCTGTTCTACTCTCGTTTCACATTGTCACCTCTTCGCCTCTACCTCCAAAGCTACTTTCTCAACAAGAAGATCTTCTTTGAACTTGTAGCTTTGCTCAACCTTTTCACTCTCAACAATCTTCCTTTTGCCTTTGTCTTGCGCTGATTTGCTGCTCACTATTGCCATTGTTATTTCTTTCTATGGTGTTGTTGCCTGCAATGCTGCTTTCCATTCCACAACTATGCTAACCAGTTCATTGAGCCTAGAGGAGTTGTAGAAATACCTCCAAGGATCTTCCTCTCTCCAATGAGATGCCCCGTGGATCCATGGGTAATACACCTTCACACAGTGGTTCTTACATATGCAGTGGGGATCGTACGAATTGAAACTCCTCGTGTCGAATCCAAACTTCTTAAAGTACTCGGCCTTGGCATTCACATCCGTCAAGGTACGGATCTCTTATAACCAAATATGCAAAGGAACTGAGTAGGCCATGGTGCCTTCTTCCTTCTGTGCAATCCTATGGATAACCCTGTGGAGATGTGATACACAACCTCTTGCACGATTAGCTTTTCCATGGAAAACCTCAGTAGCTCATGCGGAAGCTTCTCCGAGCCAAACATCCTAATGAAGCTGCCACCGGGTGAGGCATATCAATCTGCAATGTTAAGCAATGTCTGCATCGCTTCTTGGGACATGCAAAGTGGATCTTGTTCGAAGATCATCATGTAAAGTGGGTTGATGAAGTGATCAGACAACCTCGCCATGACTCCTCGGTAGCTACACTCAAAGAGCAACTTGCAATAGATGTTCACATCATCCTCTTATGGATTCCATGTGCAACCCATGCCAGGGAATTGCTGCTGGGCACAAATCTCATCAAGCAGGTACGTGGACATAAAGAATCTTGTTTGTTCATCCTTAGGCAGACTCCGGGCATTAGACACATGCACTTTCAATTGAAGAGCCAGCATGTCCGACTAGTTAAATGGCCTTCCTTCATTTGCCAACTAATCCAACATAACCACCCAACTCTGTGGGAAGGTCTCCGTTCTCTCTTGAACATACAAGCAACATGCAAAGATGACCAAGACTTGGTAAGCCTTCCTGAGTGACTTCGTCTTCTAGACCTGGTTGGTGTCACTCTGAACTTCGATGTCTCTTTTACCCAATGCTTCATGACGTCTCTAGCATTCACATTGTTGTTCGGAGTGAAGAATAGTGCATCCATGTGATTCACCAGCTGCGAGGATACATGTCGCCTCCAAGCGAGCAACAAAATAACAATGCACATAAGGATCAAATGAACAAAATGAATGATCATATAAATCTATCTAGCCCGCCTCTCCTCAAAATCCTAAAGTTCTAGTGCACAGTCCAAATCCACCCACATAACCTAATCCACACCTTCATGGACACAAAATCCAAAGGATAAAATTCCCAAAAAAAACCAACCATTCAGAAATAGGCATAGTGATTGAAGGGTTAGGAGATGGAAACACATGCCACCACCAGCGGTGCCTAACCTCTTGAGCACGTAGGCCCATAAACTTTGGCCCGACAATTCATAGAAAAGATCAAAATGAAGCACAAAGCCTACCCCTTGATGAAGAGCAAGGCGACATTGGAGAGTCCACACCATCTTCAAATTTGGGAAAAGGAACATCCACATAAAATAAGCTCATAGACGAGAGCATCAAGATCTCTAAAAAAAAACCAAACATGCATAGAGAGTGAGGATGGAAATACCAATCACAAACAAAAACAAGGACTCGAAGCTAGACTCTTGAACATTAAGAAGAAATGGACTAAAGCCATAAAATTCACTTGCCTTAGTCGTCTACCCAATTTCTTAGGCCTTCCCCTCATCCTTTAGTTGGAGCACACAAACTTCATGACAACCCAATGTCACCCCCAATCCAGTTACTACAAGAAATTAAATACCATGTCTCAAGTCAGCCGAATGCCCACATCTTCTGTATATGCCCACATCTTCCGTATATGCGCACAGTTTCCGTATATGCCCACATCCTCCGTATATGCGCCCATCTTCCGTATATGCCCAGTTTGGGCATATGCACACATCTTCTGTATATGCCCAGTTTCCGTATATGCGCACATCTTCCGTATATGCTCAGTTTCCGTATATGCCCACATCTTCCGTATATGCGCACATCTTCCGTATATGCCCAGTTTCCGTATATGCACATCTTCCGTATATGCCCAGTTTCCGTATATGCACACATCTTCCGTATATGCGCACATCTTCCGTATATGCCCAGTTTCCGTATATTCCCACATCTTCCGTATATGTGCACATCTTCCGTATATGCCTAGTTTCCGTATATGCCCACATCTTCCGTATATGCCCATTTTCCGTATATGCCCAGTTTCCACATATGCGCACATCTTCCGTATATGCCCAGTTTCCGTATATGCCCACATCTTCCGTATATCCGCACATCTTCTGTATATGCCCACATCTTCCGTATATGCCCAGTTTCCGTATATGCACACATCTTCCGTATATGCCCAGTTTCCGTATATGCCCACATCTTCCGCATATACCCACAGCTTCCGTATATGCCCAGTTTCCGTATATGCCTACATCTTCCGTATATGCCCAGTTTCCGTATATGCGCACATCTTCCG